>MVGT01001410.1:78879-90800 GCA_002174775.1 Macleaya cordata | reverse complement strand
TAATGATATAAATAGTTTAAGTTTACTAGAGATTAGGTTTTAGAAAAACAGATTCTTAAGTTCTGCCGCTGCCCTAGGAGGAAACAGAGAAGATGGCTCTACTCCGGTGCTCCCCCGTCGACTTCTCTCCCTTTGTCGTCGGTCACTTTTTTCTGTAAGCTCTCCGCCTCTCTCTCTCTCTCCGATCTGATCAAATTGATCTACTTTCCTTTCCTCTTCCCTGCTACCTTTTTTTTAACAAACAAACCCTAACTAAAACCCTCATCTTCTCCAACTGCTAGGTTTCTCATTTCTTCCCAGATTGGACAACCCTAGAGAAGGAGCTATATCTCTCCGCCGATCTGCCGTTGCCGACAGTTGAGGTAAGTTTACTAATTTATTTAATTATTTTTTGCCATGCTGATGCAGCTGATCTGATCTGCTTTAAAGAGATTTTAGACGGACATGACACTGCATCTCTTCACCCATGTCCGCCTCCTTCACAACCGCCTTCCCTTCCAACATCTCTCTATTATCTCTCTCTCTCTCTCTGAATCTCTGATGATCGATCAGCTTAGGTTTTTTTATTTTTTTTTGGATTTTGGTCACGGGTGTATCTAGGCTAGCTACTTGGTTGATGTTATCTTGTGTCTTGTGATAATTAATTAATTAAAGAAGGGATTATTAAAAAAAACGGGTGGTTGAAAATAAAAGAATTAAATAAAAATATTTTCAAGTTCTAATTAAGTCTTTGTAATTTTAAATTTTTTACTTTGGTGGATAAGAAATGAGTCAGCTGATCAATATATATATATAGGGTCAATAGGGTCACGGATAGGGTCAACCCCGTTAGGGTTAGGGTTTGAAAAAATGACCCGTTTCATTAACTAGTCAGGGTTAGGGTTTGATTATTATGACCCGCTAACTTGCTAACCCGCCTAGGGTCGACCCGCGGATGACCCGTTGCCAGGTCTAATGGTGGGAGAGCAGAAGGTGAAAGTCATCGTCAAAAGGGGGGCATGGTCGAAGAAGACAAATTGTCGGGCTAGCGGCTGGTGGGTCGCTGCCAAGCTGCCGAAGCTGGAGAGAACACCAACCACAATCTTTGCCACGACCCTCTAGGTTCTCTCCCGACGCATTTTGGGCTTGGGCCCATTTGTATTGATCACATTTTTGGGCCGCAAGCCCAATTCAGGCGGCGGATTGTTCTAGACCCTAAACAAATCAAAAGGTTTCCTATCCAAACTAGGTTTAGGTGCATAATTGGGATATATTCTACAATAACTTAAAAGGGTATGTTTACTTCCATCCCAATTTTTCTTATTTATATTCCATCTTCTTACCCCTCATTTACACCAAGTTGTGGGCTCATCATGAAATGATTCAAAGGACTGTTTGTTGTGAGTATGATCTCTTCATTTCATTATGTAGATCATCCTTAAAAAAAATACATCTTTTTAAAACTTTTAACACTCAAAAGTTGAATTGGATTTTTAAATTTCTAAGCTATTTTTTTTTTACAATTAATTCCCAGTCAACTTTTAATGTAGATAAATGTCTTCCATTAAAATGATTTTTCTTAAGAATGATTTATATGGGGAAAAGATAATCCTAATAAAAATGGCCTTGGATCATCTCCATATTGACTCCATAAGCTGATGTAAAATAAAGTGTACATAAACAGTATACATTACTCAAAAAGTAATTAATGATATATTCGATCAATTGTAATTTATTACTGCGCTCTCAGTTAAAGAAAATCTTGGCTCCGCCATTGAGGTGGTGCACAATTGAATCTGTTTTGTGCACTTCAGTTAGGAATCTTAGAATGAGTTGATTTGCAGTGAAGATTTAAAATTCAAAATAATGTAAGAGCCAAAAATAACATGAATAATAGCAACCTTCACATGGCAATACAAAGATCAACTTGAGACAGTTGATTTCGTCAAGATGTCGTTCAAGTTAATCAGGTGTCTAGCTCAGCTCAGATAATTGAGGTGAGGTGACTTAGTTATAGTCGTTACAAAGTATCAGAGGTTGATCTACCTAGCAGTACCCATGTGAGGTGACGTAAATTAGCCAAGAGGTAGGGTCCTGAGGGAAACTAATCTGATCTTTTTGAATCTCCTACGTCGAACTACTAATCCTGTTAATGCGGGGTCACCTTCGAGCATAGCATATTAGCACTTCACATGAAAGGATCAAGAATCAATCTCAGCCGTTCCCTCGTCCCCTCATTTTTCTACCTGAAATACAAGATAAGCAAAAAAGAAAGGAAAAGAAATTGTAATTCTCAAAACAAACCTCACCTAAAGGCTCAAAATTTTTATTTATTTATTTATTTATTGATCGGAAAAGAAGAATTTTATTAGAAGAGAGGAGAATGTACAGTACATAAGAAGAATTTTGAGCCTTGGATTCCTAGTTGCAACTTCATTTGCAATTTCCAAGTTAAAACCGTAGTCACGGAAACATTTTCTTCTTCTAAAAAGTTACACAAAAATGTTCCTCGATAAATACATATCATCATTTGTCTCAAGGAAAAAAAAAGTTCTAAAAAAATTTCTCTGTAACAAAAGACTAAAAAAGTAATCTTTTTATGTAGGGGTACTATCGTCATTTCATAATTTTTCCCTTAAGATGGGGCCAGACCTTATCTTAAAATGACAAATATAACCCCTTCTAAAGATACTGTCATTTCACCAATAAAAAGAAAATAACTCGTCTACCATAAATTTTGAACAGGGGTGTTTTTGTCATTTATTACGTGGATGGGTGATTTTGTGAAACCTAGGATGTATTGATGTATACCGACATCCAAGAATGTTTTTTTCAAAAGAATAAGAAAAAAGAGGATCATCGAGCGGTGGGTCCTAAAATCTCTCACATGTGCCACGTGTGAATCGGTGATAGCGGTGGCCGTCCCCACATTTAACGGTCTCATCACTCCCCACCTCATAAAAGTGCCCTTATCCGCAGAGACAGTCACATGTAGTCATGAACCCACCTGGTTGGACCCACCAAAAACTAAACCGACCCGTCAAAACCCATTTAAAAACCGGTCAAGCACGTCCTCTTCTGTTTTACATTGGAGAATGAGTTAACCAATAAATACTCACCACGTGTCACGTCCATTGGTCCTAGCATAGAGAATCCAAAGCACCCCCGCACTCTTATAAGAACTTCACCGATCAGCTTCTCTCTCAGCCTCTCTCTCTCTCTCTTTCTCTCTCTAAAACCAAAATGGCGCCAAGAGTTCTTCTTCCTGTTCCGGCGTTGTCATTTCTCTCTCTACATTTCATTGTGATTCTGTTACTTGCGGTGCAACATCCTTCCTACGCCACCCGCCATGATTACGGAGACGCTCTCGGAAAAAGCATTCTCTTCTTTGAAGGCCAACGATCAGGAAAACTACCACCAGATCAACGTGTCAAATGGCGTCGTGATTCAGCATTGAAAGACGGCTCCGCCGCCGGAGTAAGATTACTTTCCTTACTTTCACCGCACCAAATCATTCCTCCATTAATTTCTCTCCGTTACCTAACTAACTAACGCCGTTAAAATTTACAGGTAGATTTAACGGGAGGTTATTACGATGCTGGTGATAACATTAAGTTCGGTTTCCCAATGGCTTTCACAACGACATTACTTTCATGGAGTGTGATTGATTTTGGGAAGACCATGGGACCTGAGTTGAAGAATGCCGTTAAAGCCGTTAAATGGGCAACGGATTATCTACTGAAAGTAACGGCCGTTAAAGGAACCGTTTATGTTCAAGTTGGTGATGCATTTTCTGATCATAATTGTTGGGAACGGCCTGAAGACATGGATACATCAAGAGCAGTTTATAAAGTTGATGGGTCCCACCCTGGATCCGACGTGGCTGGTGAAACAGCCGCTGCTTTAGCTGCTGCTTCCATCGTGTTCCGTAGACGTGATCCTAGTTACTCTCGTATCCTACTCGATCGCGCTGTTTCAGTACGTTATAATACACTGAATCATTCCTCCTTTTCCAATATCTCGTGAGAGGTTAATTCTGAGTTTTAATCTCTGTATCCTGGGTTGTGTATAGGTGTTCGAGTTTGCTGACACGCACAGGGGTGCGTATAGTGGGAGTTTGAGGTCTGCGGTTTGTCCATTTTACTGTGACGTAAATGGGTATCAGGTAGAGAGAGATGAAATAAGTTTTCAGCCGTTGGATTATGTATTTTTTTTTTCTGTCTTTCCTATAAATGTTGATTTCTGTGGTTGTGATTGGGTGTAGTAATATAATATAATAAGAGGTGTTTTACGTTGTAGGATGAGTTGCTTTGGGGAGCGGCATGGTTGCATAAAGCGTCGAGGAGGCGCGAGTATAGAGAGTATATAGTAAGGAACGAGGAAGTATTGGGGGCTGGAGATAGCATTAATGAATTCGGTTGGGATAACAAGCATGCCGGAATTAACGTCCTCATTTCCAAGGTAATCTAACAACAAACTTTACTTAATCCAAAATTACATTTATACCCTCAATTTACTTGAGACAAATTTTTATTTGCACACCCTTTTTTTTCTCTAAAATATCTCACTTATTCTTACACTATGTTCACACCCTACCTAAGTATCACAACAAACCCTAGACTCAAACTTTATTCTTAAATGACCGGTTCAATTTGATATAGAATTCGTCTATTTTCATTGTTCAACTCTTTAGCAAGAAGATTGCTGAGTAGCTTTTCAAAAAGAACAATGTAAATTAGAAATTTATAATTGGTTCACTTAAAATATTTTTTGTATTTAATTATTTATTTAATACTGATTAATTTGTTTTATACATGAAAGATAATTGGATTATAATATGGGATATTTTATAGTACGTATGGAAATTAAGCACAAGAAAAGCAAGTGCCACTCTACTATTATAAGTCGATCGTTAGATTGTCTTTCTTGTCATTATGTTCCTTATTTTATGACCGTTACCTCATAATGACCATAGTACCCTTGTCCTTTCTTAACGTTCTTGATTCAGAGGTGGGACCAATTCAGTTTTAGCGGACTGGATTTTAATCAACCTCTGAAATGTACGGTTAGAATTGGGTGGTCACTGGTCAGTCTCAAAAAAAATAAAACAAGTGTTGAAAACTGATTACTGGCTTATTGGCCATCATGTGAGGCAGAGGATGATTTAATTCTTCTTTGACTTTAAGGACCCACTTTTTTGTGGGGACATCATATGGTGGGTCCCAAAATGGTTGTAAATCTGAACCAGTGCATGTGGGTCTAGGGCAGAATTCTAGAGAGAGAAAGAGGTGTGAGAAAGTGATGACAGCTTTGATTGATCCCCCATCTTTAAGCCCATTATTTTTTCTCTCTCCAACTTTTTCAGTAAAAGGCATGGTAATCACATGGTGGACAACGTGGCTTATTCTGATTCACTTATTTGCTGAGCTGGTTTTCTATCCAATAGGAAATTGACAGATCAGTCAACTTGATTTTACTTCCATAGTCAGCCAACCATGTGATCACTTTTACTACCATCCTTTTTCTGTAAAGGTGTTCCGTACGTACTGTACTGATGATTCTGTGCGTCCGTAGTATTCTAAAATCTTACGTTACTGATTTATCTAAAATTAGTACAATTGAGTATTTAATTCATCTCCAAAATATGACGAAAAATACTCTGTCCACGACCATTAGATTGGAAGCTTTATCCAGAGTTCCTAACGGGTCAGGTGACTGTGCTGGGTCGGTTGACTCGGCTCCGGTTCAATTATTGTGACCCAGCTCTGGAACCTATTGATAGTCCCAGACCCGCAAAAGCATTCGGGACCTGCGGAGCGAACCTGGACTCTTGTCCTTTTCCTAAATCAATCCATAATGAAATAAATCAGGGTAAGGATTGAACCATTTCTATGTCCTGACTTCTTTTTTTTTTTTACTAAAATTAGGGTCGACCAAAACCTGTTGCCAAAGCCAAATTAATTATGGTTAAAGTTGAAATTTTGATTAATTTAAAAAACAGTTAGAATTAGAATTGAACATTTCTAATCCCAACCCGTCGAATTTCAAGTCTATTTGATTATGTTACTTTAATAGTCATCTAATCCAACGGCTAAGATTGCTTCAGATGTGATATCGACCAGTCAATGTTTCTTTGGTAACAGGAAGTGTTGATGGGAAAGGCAAACTATCTAAAATCTTTCCAGCAAAACGCTGATAGCTTTATATGTTCACTCCTACCAGGAATATCTCATCCTCAAGTTCAGTATTCCCCAGGTAAATTTGGTTAATCGAATGGCTGTTATTAAAGTTGTATTTTATTAACTTTCCACCGGCTGTATGACATCATCACCAACAATTTTGTTTTTTTGTCCTTTTTGCTATGAAAAAGGTGGACTTATATTTAAAGCCGGATCAAGTAACATGCAGCATGTAACGTCGCTATCTTTTCTACTTCTGGCTTACTCTAACTATCTAAGCCACGCCAATAAGGTCGTGCCATGTGGCCAAACATCTGCTACCCCTGCTCAACTCAAACGCTTGGCTAAACGTCAGGTACGCCTTCTATTAAACGGATGTCATCCGTTCATCTCTACATCAAATAGAAGAAAAAAGATCAACGGTGCAGATTGACTAATCATTTTTTGTGGCCCCATTAACAGGTGGATTACATTCTTGGAGATAATCCAATGCAGATGTCGTACATGGTGGGGTACGGTGCACGGTACCCCCAACGTATCCACCACCGGGCCAGTTCGCTTCCTTCGGTTAAGGCCCATCCAGCCCATATCGGTTGTAAGGCTGGATCCCGTTACTTCCTGAGCCCAAATCCAAACCCTAATCTGTTAATCGGAGCGGTTGTTGGTGGGCCTAATAGTTCAGATGCGTTTCCAGATTCAAGGCCGTTTTTTCAAGAGTCCGAGCCCACGACATACATAAATGCACCATTAGTGGGCCTACTTGCATACTTCTCGGCCCATCCAAACTGATGACAAATTGTAAAAGCAATTGAGTGGTGCGCAATAGCACCATGCGCATTGTAGAAGTAAGAATATCTTATAGTGCCAAGTCAATGAATGAAAATGGAATTTGTAGTTATGATGATTGGTTTGGTTTCTTCTTGGTTGTTTATTTGAGAAAGCTATATATTAAATTCTTGATAGTTAATTTATGCCTATCCTTTCTTAAATTTAGACCTGGTAACAGATTAGGATTAGGGTGATTATCAAGTTGTTGTGTCATTTTCTTAACCCTAACCTTAGTATAAATATAATCAATATTAATCCTGACTCAAAGCATGTTACTGGTTATTAAGAAGAGTGATGCTACACTTATATACACAGGGTACCCAAGTTTTGGTACATGCCCATGTGTTAGTTTTGTGGCCAATTATTAGCATTGCAACTTTGGAACCTTGCCTCAATTTTTGGTACACGCTCATGTGTAATCTCTTAGTGCCACTTTCCCTACTCGTTACATTCTGCAACACCTTCATTCTAGTTGAGCCACCCTGTATAAGTTGTAAAAGAGGAGGTTATCCGTGTTTAAAGAATGAGGTTTTGTTCCGGTCATTTAACTGTTTTTCCGAAAAAAAGAAAAAAGAAAAAAGAGAGAAGTAACTTCTATATTTCCTAGAAAAAAACAATAGGGCTTAATTAAGTTCAACTAAACATAGATTATGAAAATTCATCAGAGAATCAAAAGTATCATATATCCTTGATTGCAAGAATATCCTAATGAATCTTTGAAATGTTTTTGTTTTTTCATACTCTTTTGTAGACCTGGCAATGGGTTGGAATTAGGGTCAAACCTAGGCGGGTTATCGGATCAGGATTGGTCAACCCTAACCCTGACTCGTTTATTAAACTGGTCAATTTTTCAAATCCTAATCCTGACTTGTTTAACAATTTTTCTATATAAAACAAGGAAATGGGTTAGGGTCGACCTTAACCTTAACGAGAGTTTTGAGTAACGGGTTAGGAATGCTCAACCCTAACCATAACTTGTTTAGTAATGGGTTCAATCAGGGTAAACTTTGGCGGGTCAGGTTATGGTAGGGTTGGTGGGTCACGGGTCAGTTTGCTAGGTCTACGATTGTTGATATCGAATTATTTTGATAGGGGCAACGATTGTTTACTAAAAATTGTCATAACTTACGGTGTATTTTAGTAACAACTAAGTTTATTCTTTTTATTTTTAAAATAAAAATTGTCATAACTTTTAAATACAAATCAGTTTTTTACTAAAAAATTATATTTTAAAAATCATTCATTGAGATCTTCGAAATGAGGTCAGTCAACAATACCATCTCCTTAAAATAAATATATTTACGAAATATACAAATTCAAATTTACGTACATGAATTGAGATTTTTGTTTAGTTCAAAATGCGAATTGCAAAATGGATTTGTATAAGAAATCTATGGATGCAAATAAGAGGTCCAAAACTATGCAATTTTACCTTTTAAAAACTCAAAACATTGCAACTTCCGAATAGTTTTCAACACAATTTTTTACTAAAAATGGTATGAAAAATTAGTTTTGCAGAACTTAATTAGAATATTGCAACTTCAAATTTGCAATTATTTGCATATACTTCAGAAAAAAGTTTTTTTTAAAAAATAAAGTATTAGTGACTGGTCTAGTTTGAAGATCTCGACGAATGCTTTCCAAATATATAAATTTTTATCAAAATTTGATTTGTAATTTAAGCTAGATATAGTATTTTAAAGTTTTAAAACCAAAAAAATAATTAACTTTCTCTCTTCGCCAGCTGTCCACCTTTATAAAGATTGAATAAAATAAAATAAGAGCATTTCCAATGCAAATGTGTTCTACTTCCTATGTGGCATGGCTCTCAAGACATCATCTTGAGACTTGTTTTCTACACGGCGAAAAATTCTCTATACTTTATGTTGAAGGGAGAAAGGCATCTTCAATTCAAATGTAATTAATTTGTTTGCTTTGCCTATGTGGAACTTAATCAATTAAATGTGCTATTTTTTAATTGTAAAAAAAAAAGATTTGTTAAAAAAGGGGGGTGGGGGGAAAAATATCTTTAATGAGATTTAATGACGAGGATTGGAAGACATCCTCGTGGCGAACCTCTGAAAGAGAATGGACTAAAAGATGTCTTCCCATGTCCACATAGCCTGTCATCTTCACATTAAATGTACTACTTGACACAACTCTTTTGAGCAGGCCAAATTTGCATTGGAGAGGCCTCAAGGGCAAACTTATAATTACACAAATAAATAAAAAAATCCTAAATAGTTAATTATTTTACAAAGTGGACTACACAATAAAAAAATAAAAAGAAGTAAGAATAAAAGTTTTGAACAAATGCAAAGTGTTATGAATGAAATGATCAATATATTTAGGAGTTTTTTTTATCATAACCTCTTATTTGATTATATATGTCGGAGGATGGCATGGTAATTTGGAAAAAGGCGTCGTGTCGGCTCCCGTTGTGCAAGGCAGTATGGACCGTTAAAATTAGATGGAGGATGAGTACGTTAAACTATGTGTACTGGTAATTTGATTTTAATAAATAATAAATAAATGTAATAATACGGTGGCTGTCCACCTGTCCGCCACACTTGACACATTAGCATGAATGTGTCAAGTTATGGCATATCCCATCTAGGATTTAGTATTCATGTCGGAGCTCATTTTAAAGATCTTGAAAATTTCATTCTAAAAATATAAATTTTACTAAAATTTTATTTATATATATTTTGAATGTTATAACTAATTTATGTTAAAATTAATTAAAAAGTATTTACTAATATGCACCGAAGATTAACTCTCTAGAGGGTTTTCTGTTTATTGGTATTGTGCTAACGTGCTCCGAGTACAAAGCATGCATAAAAAAAACCCCTACCCTCTCCGATATTTTTTCAATCCATGCAACGGTATCTCACTCATACTCCGAAAATTTTAATTTATATTAAAGATGATTTGGTGGTGTGCATATGGGGTTCATTTGAGCTGTTCTCACGTGCTACAATCTTATCTGTCCATAATAGACCTGGAAAACTGACCCGTGACCCGCCAACCCTACCCTAACTTGACCCGCCAACCTTACCCTAACTCGACCTGTTACTAAATAAGTTAGAGTCAGGGTTGAGCTTTCCTGACCTATTACTCAAGAATCTCGTTGGGCTTAGGGTTGACCCTAACCCTTTTCTTCGCTTTTATATGGAAAAATGTTAAACAAGTCATGGTTAGGGTTTAAAAAATTGGCCTATTTAATAAACGAGTCAAGGTAAAGGTTGACATATCTTGACCCGTTAACCCGTCAACCTGCCTAGGGTCGACCCTAACCCTAACCCTAACCCCAACCCCAACTCGTTGCCAAGTTTAGTCCATAATCACCAATTACACAAGTCCAATATGACCTCTCACAAGCCCAATCAGTAGTATGTGTTATTCGCATATTCTTAATTCTTTAGAGTATGGTTTAAATTCAACGGTCCCAAACAACTTTCTAGCCAATCGTGTATTTTACCGTTTTAGTGCACGATTAGCCTGGGATGGACCCATAAATTTATATTGGGTAGGGATAATGTGAAGTCAAAATTTAGTCTTGAGGAATCTATGTAAAATTTTATTTTTTGACAAATTTATCATCTTCTTTAAAGCAATTAATTGGCACGAACTATTTGAGTGGGTAGTCCAATAATGAGGGGTACACTATATGTAAAGAAAAATCTTACTTTGCCGTAAAGGTTGGCGCAAGACCAATTTTCAAGTTTCGTGAGGCTTACATGGACAGTGGTGGAGCCAGGAATTTTTTTTGGGTGGGGCACTTATAGAACTTTAAAAAAAAAAGATCATGGTTTCTAAGCCACAATCTACTAACAAATTTTTCTACTTCTTTCTCTTGCATATTTTTTTTATATAATAAATAATTAAACAATAACTATCGACAAATAAAGGTGTACGTGACCAAGAGATCATTCAACCACTCATCTCCGATTCGATTCCGTAAACGATCTTTCACTATATTCATAGCAGGAAATGCTCTTTCAACTGTAGCAGTAGCAACTGGTAGAGTCAAAGACAACTTTATAAGCCTATAAACTAAATTATAAGAAAAATTAATTTAAAAAAAAATTGAAGATGAATCTTACTTGATAGTTGATTCTCAATCTCAAATTATTTTTGATGTATAAGAATTGCTCCACTTCTTTCTTAGCTTTCTAGGGTTTTTTTTTTGAAACACAAGAGCCTAAAGATTTAAAAAAAGATGAAAAGCTCGTTGAAGAAACAAAATCGTGTTAAAGGAATAAAATGCGTCTCAAATAAGTGAATAACTAGAAAGTGGAGTCCACCAGTATAAAGTACTTGTAAAAAAGGATGAAACCTATAAAATAGGAAGAGCTTGGCGTAATTTCAATTGAAACTTGTTAAGTAGTAAGAAAAGGTCAAAATAGAATATATTTTATTTTTTAAACTTTGGGTGGGGCACGTGCCCCACCCAATTGCCATATAGCTCCGCCCCTGTACATGGATATGATCTAAGGGCTGATCAGTTTTAATGATAATATTTTTCTCACCTCATAAATCATCCTTACAAAATATTTAGTATATTCTAGAACTTCTAACTCCAACAAAATTTGATTAAAATCAACGGTGAGGAAATCAATTGTGTTTGAATAATGGGCCATTTTACGGTTAACTTTTAATAAGGTTAAAAGTTTTAGAATAGATTAATTTTAGTGAGAATGATCTACATGGTGAGGAAAGTATTTTTATCAAATATCATCCTTTAGATCTTATCCGTGTGTACCTTTCATGTTTTTTTGTACAAAGAATATATTTCATATACAAAAATAAAATTCCTCAAATCTAGCTCGGTGTAGCCCTTTCATAGGTCCGCCCCTATGATTAGCCATCAAAACCAATTTTAGCACACGATTTTCACCTCAAGATAATACGACCCACATCACGAAGAGATCA
>MVGT01001410.1:26535-78764 GCA_002174775.1 Macleaya cordata | reverse complement strand
TCTGCTTATTTTATTGATTGGAAACCAATCATAACAGTTGTTGAAAAAATATTATTCCATTTCAACCCCTCATACCACTTTTAAAAAGCAGATGTAATCTTTTGGTGTCAAATTCTGGTGTTATTCTAGCAAAACTCAGGCCCTCAATGCATGAGAATCGTGATCCATCTGATAAGTGATTCTATTATGCGTCGAATGTGTACACTGCGTAGCTACAATTTCTGTTGAATTTGGCTTTTAAAAAAAAATAATAATAACAAATGTTTTAATTGTAGGTCGAAGCAATACACAAAGAGGATGGATATTGCAACATACCTTATTATAATACTATTACAACATACTTTTTATGTGACCTACATATGGATGATTTAAGAGTTAATTTTCGATGAAGATGTTCTCTTCATCATGTTGATCATGATATTCAAAAATCAGCTAGCTCATTCTAAAACTTATAACACCTTCAATTCAAACCAAGAAAAATTTACAAATTTTAGTCTTTTTTTAAGACCGTTGATTTTTAGTAAATTTTTTATTTATTTAGAACTTGTAGAATTGTTTGAACGGGTCGATTTCCGGATATGATGATATAAACAGTGGGGAGAACATATTCACCAAAAACCAGACCTTGAATCATGTCTATGTAGGCCCAACAGAATGTGTGTTGTAATAGCGTTGCAATTTCCCTCCTCATACTCAAATACACAGACATATCAGTAAAGCTCGACATCTACTAATTTTGACCTGATTGCAACTATATTATAATATTTAAGATCTTAAATAATAAGTCGGGGAAGTTTAGTTTATGTATAGATATCAACGATTGGAAGAGATGAACTAAAAATCATCATATGGCTTCTAATTAATGGCAATTCAGTAAATAAATAACATCTAAAGGGCATATGATTAGTATGGATTTGTAAAGGAAAAAGATGATTATACATGGCGTAAGAAAAATGTGTACATGTACGAAATTTGTGTGCTCTTAAAAAAATTAAATAAAAATGTCATAACTTTTTATCTAGAAATCGATTTTTAATCAAATTTATATTTTTGAAAACCTTCAAAATGAGATCAGTCACCAATACTAAAATCTAAAAAAAGAAATAAAATATATTTTATGTATTAAGTACGGACATAGTGCATGTGACATATGATCGACATATTTTATACTTTTTAGAGCATGTGTTAGAGTATAATTTAAACGATGAAAACGCGAGACATATAGACCATGCCAAAAGCACGAGTTACATGTAGTAAATAAATAAATAGGGGGTTATGTACCCCCTTATGTAACCCAATAAAAATCCCACATCTTGTGGGGTCTACATGCATATGCATCCACGGGTTAATTTTCGTATATGATGATCTACATAGTGAAGAGAACATACTCATTTGAAATCATCTCGTTCTAATTAAAATTTCTAGCCTCATAAAAAGTTTATTGTTAATCAACGGTCAAAAAAAAGTTTAAAACTTATCAATTTTTAAGGGTTAATTTAAGGAGAACATCCTCTCCAAAAGTTAGCCCCTGGATGCATCTGCATGTGAGCCCCACAAAACGTGGGCGCTATTTAAGGAGGGGCTATATAACCCCCTTCACAAATAAAAGAAGAGTTTAGATTGGGAGACATGTTTAATTATATAGACATATTTCTGACACAATCTATTAGGTTCTACATAGAGATGATCGAGGGGTTAATTATTGTTGAGGATGATCCTAGGTGAGTTTGCACCATATAGAAGATCATCCTCACCGAAACACATCGTTCTAAAATTTTTAGCCTTGTCAAAAATTGTGTGATCTATACATATACACAAGTGTATACCTAGCAATGGGTTAGGATCGATCCTAGGCGGGTTTGTAGATTGACGGGTCAAGTTTGGTCAACCTAATTAACCCTAACTCGCTTATTAAACGGGTCAATTCTCAAACCCTAATCCTTTTTTCCATCTAAAAAAAAGAAACGGGTTAGGATCGACCCTAAACCTAACGATCGGGATTCTTGAGTAATTAACGGGTCAACCCTAATTTACTAGCGGGTCGAATAAGGGTTGGCGGTTTAGATATTAGTTTGCGAGGTCTACACAAGAGGGCTTCGATTATTCTAGTCATTGAGGTATGAAACAACAAAAGTTTGAAGCTACTTGAGACAACCAAAGCTTCCTTAGCTTAGACTGAACAGTTGATTTTTCCCAATTAAAATCTGCCATTTGAGTAGCCTCACAGCCTCTAATTTTCCCAAACGCGGATACGGTAATAAAAAACCATTTACAGAAACTTTAGTAGGAGTGGGCCTAGCGGTTGACTTGACTTGCATACTCTCTTCTTCTTAGCTACTTCTTCATCTTCTTCTTCTTCCATTTTCTTTTATCAGATAATTATTTCTTCTTCTTCTTCATCTCCTTCTCCTTCTTCATCATTATTACTTCTTATTATCATCAATTTTGATATCTTCATCTTCGTTTCTTGATTTAGATCTCTCGATTCATCGATCACTCAGAAAAATTAAACATGTATTCTTCTTATTCTAACACAAAAGATGAATATAAGTACTTGTCAACACCACCACATGTTTCACCTCATAATCATGCTCTATTCATGATGAATGCTACTACTACTACTACTGATCATCATCATGATCATGATTATGATCATCAGCAACAACCCACAACCACCCGTATCCGGGCCGTCAGTTCAAAATTCCCACCTGCGTTTAGTGAGAAATCCTCCCCAATTACTAATTCCCTTCAAATTCAAGCTGCAGCTAAACCTCTTCCTCAAGCTCCATTACCACCTGAACCCCTGAGTTCTTGGTCCACTGGCCTTTGTGATTGTTTGGACGATGTTAACAATTGTATGTACCCCCCACAAAATTCTCATCTCTTCTCTTTGTCATATACATTTATTATTTTATCAAATTTATAGATTTAATTTCAATTTCTTCATCTTCTTATTAAATTTTTTTTTTTTTTTTTTTTAAAACAGGTTGCATAACGTGTTGGTGCCCATGCATTACTTTCGGTCAGGTCTCGGAGATCGTCGATAAAGGATCCTCGTGTTAGTATTATTAACTACTTAATTAATTTCTGATTATTTATATAGTGAATTAATTGTTAATCTTGTATGCATAAATAGAATTTAGAACAGTTGGAATCCGTTGACTCATTCAATAATAGAGTAGTTGACTTCATCTAAAATTACATACATGATAATTAGGTCTATATGCATGAAAATTAAATGTCCCAATAATTAGGGATGTTAATTTTTTTTTCCGGTGAAGATTGATCATTTTTCACCCATGCAGCACGGAGATAGTCATAGTATGCACCAAAAATCATTCAATTCTAAATCCTAAATTGCGAGTTATTTAAAATATATTTAAAGTTAATATCTATTTATTTATGTAAAATTTGAGGGGTTTTTTAATTTTCCTTTTTAGAACTGTAAAGTTTGAGTTAACATTTGATACGATATAGAAGTTATTTCAGATCGAATTAATAGTTCAAATGTTCAATGTTTCTAAAATGATGATCTAAATGGTGAAGAGATAATAATACTCTAATTCACATAAATGAGTTAGTAATTAATATATATGTCAAATTAATTAATTTCATGAATCACTGAATCTATAAAACTAAGTTCTTTGATTAGGATGATATGAAAAAAATAATGGTTATGATAAATGGGTGCAGCTTGTGGAATGAATGGGGCGCTTTACACGCTAATCGCGTGTGTAACGGGGTGTCCTTGCTTCTACTCATGCTTCTATCGATCGAAATTAAGGCAAAATTACCACTTAAAGATGACCCCTTGTTGTGATTGCCTCACTCATTGTTGTTGCGGCCAATGCGCCTTATGTCAAGAGTATAGAGAGCTCAAGAAGCGTGGCTTCGATATGTCCATAGGTACGTATATTATTCATTTTTGGCGTATATGTTCGTATATATTGTTAATTTGGATCTTCTTCATTATGCAAATATAAATTAAATCGATGTTGATGATTTATTTATATATATATATATTAGGATGGCATGGTAATTTGGAAAAAGGAAGCGGGGGAATTGTGATTGCTCCCATTGTACCGGAAGGTATGGATCGATCGATAAATTAATTAAGATTATGGAATATGAAGATCATAAGATCAATGTTAATTAAATTATATATGTACATGTATTAGAAATTTATGAGGGAGATGATGACAATGAAGATGATGTTTGTAAGAGATTTTTTTCTTTTCTTTTTTCTTTCTTATTAATTTGTACTTTGATTTAATTAATACTTGATTTAGGATTTTATAAAAATTTAATTGTTTAAAGAATTTAATCTCTCTCGTGGAGGATGAAGTTGTTGTGATGCTGATGTTGCATATTTTGTAGGGTTTGAGGTTTCAATGACGACTGCTTTTAATTAATCAAATCACGTGGAAAGTTGGAATTAGTTAGAGAGTCGAGACAATAAGCCTTATTTTTAAAACCATTACGGAATGGCTAAGTGGTTGAGTACTTGATTTCAACATGGGTGTTATGGGTTTGATCACATCCCCGAAGAATAATCAGGACACCTTGGATATCAAAAAAAAAGTCTTATTTTTTGATAATGCTAGAAATACTCCTGGAATGACTCTTAGGATGAGGTGGTAAGATCTGTTTGTGTAAAGCTGCGTTTTACTTTTTTAAGTTTGAAGCAGATCTTGCCGCATCATCATGAGAGTTGTCACAACCCGATTTCCGGTACTCTAAATCCGACCCGATTCACCGAGTCCGAAAACCAAGGCGTGATTAATATAATAGATGTGTAAGTAAAAAAATATCGAATAAAACTCATTTTCTTTACTTTTGAAAGACAATGAATTTAAAAACATTTATTAATAGTCTATTTTAGTCAACATTGGTTATCTTAAAGTCAGGCCCAAGTCAACTAAGTCAATGTAAAGGTCAACTTAAGTCTCTAGCTAAGTCAAAGTCAATTCAAGTCAACTAATATTTAGGTCAATGCCCATTGACTTGTCAAAATCAATCCAAGTCAAAGAAAAATAAAAAAATGTAATGTTTTAAAAATAATTTTCGTATCAACTGCGCACAGTTGAGTAAAATGGATGTATCTACTTAACCGTAAATCCAAATTTTACAAATAAATCCATTGTAGAAACTAGATTCATAGATCTACAATTTCATCAGAAATAGCCCGAGGCCAATTCTGAATATAAAGGACCCAAATATACATCCTAAGTACTAATACGGACGTGTAAAAACTCAGAAAATATAATTTTAACTTTTTAACAATTTTTGAAAAATCAGTAACTTTGAAGAGAAATTACTCTCTAACCCGAAATTAGAAATACATGCTATAATACCATTTTGAAAAGGAAAATTCGAGATCTATAATTTTGTCAGAAATAGACTCGGCTCAATTTTGACCGGAACATGTCCAAAAACACCGTTTTGTAAATCTGACAGTATGAATTACGGGAATTATACAATTTTGTATAAAACCTAATTAATTCAATTATTCTTGACGAAAATTAAATATAACTTAAGACATAAATTATACAATTTAAAACTTAACATCTAAGTTTATATNTTATTATTGTTATTATTGTTATTATTAATATTATTATTTTATTATTTTTGTTGTTGTTGTTGTTGTTGTTGTTGTTATTGTTATACCAACAAACAACAAAAATAATAGTTCAATCTCTTTCATTTTGACTTTTGATCATGTTACGTTGCCATATTGACTTATTGACTTATCAACTTATAAGTCATTAGTTTACCATACAAGCTTCTCATAATTTTAGACTTCTCAGTATTACTTCTGCTTTTTTTAGAAGCATAAGTACTTCTGCTTCTGGTTGCCAAACGCCCTCTAAGAGTCATCCTGGAAGTACTTCTAGCACTGTTCCTTATTTTCTACTATGAAAAATGAGGTACCCATTTGAGATTCGATTTATTTTTTCCACAATCACGAAACAATTCGCCAAAGAAAACAAGCAAAAGGAGTACAAAAATATCGTAAAGAATGACTGTCATCCCAACTAGATTGGCATCAACTCGAGACTTGAGTTTCAATTTAACATGCCCTAGGGCGCAATTTAACTTGCTATATTAGCCGTGGATGCTAATGCAATTAAGTCACGGAGGATAACTGCATGACATCCAACGGCTATGCCACTCTGGTGCAATTTGGCTTGGGAGCATTAGATCCTTTTCATTATTTTTTATGGGCCCAATTGATACTCCTAGCCCTATTTGTAATAAGGATGTAATCTCGACCTGGGCTTGGTCTTCGTCTGGTAGTGTATTAAAGTTAAGAACAAAAAAGCCACACAGTTTCAGATCTTAAGAAGAAGAAAAAAAACCCCACACCAACCTTTTAAAAATCAATGATAAATCATCTAATTATTATTTTTTTTAATTATCTAAATGAGTCTTTAAATCAACTCAAATACCAGAGTAATGTTATTGCGTCATGCAACACTAAAGAACAAGGGTCTTGGATATTTCTTTTTTTTTTTTGATCGGAGGGTCTTGGATATTTCCACCACCTTATGTTTCACTTTTAGAGATGAGACTTGTAGATCAAAACCAGCCTGCCCTAGAATATCTCTATACAGATCTCTCAGGTTGATGTAAAATATAAATATGATGAACTAGGTGTAAGAATAAGTGTAGTATTAATAGAGAAAAAAAATAAAGTGTTAATCGCTTATAAATGCGCTTTTTTAATGCAAATCGAGTTTGTTGAGTATATACAAACATAAGGAATAAGTACTATGCAAAAAAGCTTGTGTAAAGGATGTGACTCATGTGTGGGCTCCCCACCGTAAGAGCAAGTTTATTAGGACACCTCAAAGGGTTTCATAGAATAACTGAAGTTTTTATTATTTAATACTACGTAATTAATGAACTTGGGTAATATCCTACGGTAGGTTGAAAGTCCATCGACATTAAGAAACTACAACGTCCACTCCGTGCTGTTATAAGTTCCTCAAATTAGTAGTTGGAGAACCTGGTGTATAAGGGCATTCCGTAGACTTGCCCTTACACTATATTATAGGTGTAAGGGCGCACAATATACTTGCCCTAAGGAGTCCAAAGCCACCAAGAATGCAAAAGGTTGGGGTGTCAACGGGTCTATTCTGTTTCAGTTATTGAACTTATTACTTGAAATCGAAACCTATTATTTCAGTTCATGTGAGTTCTTTTTCTTGTCAGTTTCAGTTCCCAAATAAGTGAAACTAGAACTAGAATAATTGGTTTAGGTACTAGTTAGTTCTTGAGTATTTTGATTCTATTTTCTAATATTAAATTTTTATATGTAGAAAATATTACAATAATGTAAAAAATAATGAAAAAATCAATATTAATGAATTGGTTTCGGTTGTTATGGGTTCAGTTTCAATTCTTACCGGTTATCAAAGTACTGAGACCCATAACCATTACAATAATCCCAATTCCTAGTGATTCCAGTTCTTGTTGCTATCAATTCTTGAAATGTGAAACCAAAACCTAAAAAATCGATTTCAGCTCGGGTCGATTCTAGATAAACGGTTTCCCATTAACACCACTAGCTAGCAAAAAGAACTGATCAACCCTTCAAAGGGAGGTTTTATTGCCACCTCCCAAAACCTTATTGGCATAAGTATTCCTCTAGTTAAACAAAAACGAACCGCCATTCGCCAACTATCTTAAGGGTGCTCCAAAAGCCTATCAGTCTCTCCGACATGGTCATATTGGATTTAACGGTTGCGATAATTTAAATCAACTCATCTGCGTCTCCTTCCTTCGAGGACAGGGCCCACCACACATCATGCTCTGCATGGGCGACACGTGTCCAGATGTTATGCTGTGTAATATCCGTGTTTTTTTTGTTTTTCCTTTTTAAAATTCAAAAATTGAAAATTCCAACGAAATTCCGAAAAGACTAACCAATGATTAGAGTCCAGATATTAATTACGTATCAATTTTCTCAGAACGGCCATGGCGGTTTCTTCTTCTCCTCCTCTTCTCTCTGTCTCTCCCACTTCTCTCTTCAATTCCTCCGAAACCCCAATTTCTATGAACCCAAAATGAACTTTCTCTCACTACCTTCGTACTGAACCTCTCCCTCTTTCTCCTCTTATCCTCTAAAGCCCTAATTTTAATCCCCTCTCTTTCTCTCTACGTACGTCTACTCTCTGTATCTCTATCTGGTTTTAATCTTTTCTGGTAGAAACCCTAATTTGTGGGAGAATTCTTTTGCGAATGGAATCACTTGTAACAAATTCTGGTCAATTGGATCGAAGATTAGCTGAACGTGTGTTCTTACTTTCCTCTGTTATTGAAAATCAATCTCAGAAAAAATCCTAATTTCGACCTAGGATTGCCAAAATTATGGCAATTGTAACAGGAGATCGATACCTTGATTTCCTGGTGAAGTTTGTCGAGAGACAAGCGGGTCCATTGCTAGAAGGAACTGTAGTTTTGAAGTTAAATCCAGTGGGACTTCACTATGTACAATCAAGAATCGAAGCCCTACAAGAACTTGAAGCCCTTTTAACTGGCGCACCTGTAGATTATTTACGCGCTTATGTTTCTGATCTTGGAGATCACAGGGCGCTGGAACAGCTCCGGAGAATTCTCCGTCTCTTGACATCTCTGAAAGTTGTATCGGTATTGCCACCGTCTATAAGGGATCCGACACCGTTGTCGTTGTTGCCGTTTGGACGGCTTAGGGTTTTGGAGCTAAGGGGATGTGATCTTTCGACTTCGGCTGCAAAAGGTCTTTTAGAGTTGCGTCATACTTTGGAGAAGATCATTTGTCACAATTCAACTGTAAGTTTGTTTAGTTTGTGATTTTTTATTTTTGTATACTTTCACTAGTGTTATTTGTTTTTTGAATTATGTGTTAACCACTCACTACCTCTCTAAAAGCTTGAATTGTTAGAAAGAGGCGCCACAATATATATCACAATATTATGCAGGACCACATTCATCTAACACTCCTCCTCAGTGCTAGCTTATGGGAGTTATGCCAAGTCCCTACAATTAATGCTTAATGCTAGCTTTGACCTCTTTCAATCTCCTGTTATAATACCGTATTAACAACTACTTGATCTAAAGCTGGGATGGTTAGAGCAAGGTGCCACAATGTATATCACATATTTATGCAGGTCTAACAAGGGTGGACCACATTCATTTGATCCTCCACCTCCATGTGGAAATTATCTTAACAACATTTTTTTTGCTTAGTGCTAGCTCTAGGACTTGAAATCATGACCTCTTTGGATCTCCTGCTCTGATACCATGTTAACAACCACTCACTTTAAAAGCTTGAACTGTTAAGAGAGAGGTGCCACAATGTATATCACAGAATTAGTCCGGTCTAACGAGGTGGAGTCAATGGACCATTCATCTTACTTGGTTTTGTTTGTTTGGAAAACTTCAGGATGCTCTTCGCCATGTGTTTGCTAGTAGAATTGTGGATATAAAGGCCTCACCAGTGTGGAATAGATTGTCATTCGTGTCTTGTGCTTGCAATGGTTTGATTCTCATGGATGAATCGTTGCAACTGCTGCCTGTTGTGGAAACTCTTGATTTAAGTCGAAACAGATTCGCGAAAGTGGATAATCTGCGTAAGTGTACTAAATTGAGACATTTGGATCTTGGATTTAATCACCTTCGGACAATCACATCATTTACTGAGGTAGGATTGCTTGAACTACAGCATTCCCTCGTTGCTTGTAAATTATTTGCTTTGAATGGTTGAATGGTGCATAGACATGTTTAAAAGGTAAGTGTTAGTTCAAATTCTAAAACATGGTTATCAAAAAGTGATTTAATAGCAAACAATTTATTTTACTTTTATAATCTTATTACCAGAAAGTTGATTATTTTTATTTTATTTTTATCTTATTTACATCTTGTTTGCTCTACAAACTGTCAAACAATATTCCTGTTACTCAACCAAGTAATTTGGCCTAAATATTATGATTGATGAGGAGTCATAATTACTAGTCTACTAATAGTTTTTTGTCTATCTGCATTGTATCCATTTTGTTCCCTACTTTTGATAGTCAGGTCATCCAGCTTTACTAGAAACTTTGATTAGTATACAACGTAGTGAAAGCCCTCTTGACCTTTGACTGGAAATTGTGATTAAAATTTGGGCAATTATTAGATCTAAAAATTATTGAAGAATACTTGGCTCACTCTTCAACCTTATCTTTCAGAAAATGCTTACATGAATCGACCTTTCTCTAGATTTTAGATTGTGACTTCATAAATTAGGAACTGGAACATTGCTGTGTTGAATTATCTAACAAGGATTGACTTATGTTGGACGTTAAATCTATAGAGAAATCAAATGCGCTCGTTAAGATTGCAACTCTGGTAGCCCCATCTCTTGATGGGATCAACCTAACACTTGGTGCACGGAAATTTTTTGTCATACTCGGGGCCTAGTTAAACCTCGGGTAGTCTTAGGCCCCGGCCTATTCAACCTAACCCAATGTCAAATACAAAATTCTTGAATAAATATGTATACATTCACTTTTATTTGGTAAATACTAACCTTAATATTAAATGTTTGGCCTGACTTCAGGTTGAGCTTGGGTTAGTATCTTACACTAGCCTACGCCAAATTGCAGTCGTACTTGGTGGTTTTCGTTTGCAAACCCCTGCACCCATTTGATAGTCGTTTGGTTGTTTTGACCGTTTACCTGATAATTTCTGTACCCCCCAAAAAAAAGGAGTCTGCAAAAAGGATGTTGGTATGGAAGAACATATTTCCTCTCCTAAGTCCTACCTATTCCTTGATCTCTTTGATGCAGTGTGGTTATCTACCTCAATGTGTTGATTGGACAGAGAGGCCTTGTTTTTTCAATTTTACATTTTCTCCAGACATTTGCAACATTGAGAAATCTTGTTACTTTGTACGAAATTTAAATCTTTAGAAACTCTCTCTCTCTCTCTCTCTCTCTCTCTCTCTCTCTCTCTCTCTCTCATGGGATGTTAACAGTGGGAAATAGGGGTGTGGGGCATTTGATTGTGTTCTTATATTCAGGTTTCTGTGTGGACCCATTCTTTCTAGCATGACTACTGAAAACCTTTTGCCCCTTTTGAGTTTAATTGGTTCACAATTTTGACTGCTTAAACGTGGTTCTCCACAGCTTCTCAAAATGAAATATTCGCTTCTAGAGGTATTTAGTGTTCAAGCTAGTTATCAGCATCCATGGAATCCAATATAGAATGCTTTTTCGTGCTAGTACATTAACATGCATATATGGTTATAGACAGTGGAGATGGTGCCATGCACCTATAAAAGGAAGAAATAGTCCCAGGAAATATAAACTAAAAAAATAAAGGAGTCCATATGTCCCATGTGGTGAACATAGAGGTTTCATGCTTACTCACACTAAATACGTTAACATGCATATACGGTCATAGACAGTTGGGATGGTGGAGAAAAAGGGTGCTGTACACCTCCTTTAAGAGGAAGAAATAATCCCTAGATATATAATCCACAAAGATAAAGGAGTCCATTTGTTCCGAGGACATGAATCTAGAGTTTCCATTGTCCAATTCGTGATCCCAAGGGTTCTTACTGATTTACAACCTTAAACTGAAGTGGCTAAAAGTCTAAAGCCTTTGAAGATCATATAGTTCAAATTTGGCGGATATTATTTGGTCAAGAATACTCATGGAATGCTCATACTTTCTATGGGAGCTAAACTCACTGACTTGAACATCATATGAAGTATTCAGTAGACTGCATCATTTATTTTGCGTTGCTTTTTATATCTTCCTGATTGAAAGACCATATATTTCCCATTTACTAGATATTTTTTGGGAAATCATACTTATGTAAAGTTCCATCCCTTCTACAGGAGCTGAAAATAATTGACTAAGCTGAGCATGATAAAAAGGAGAATTCCAACTGACATGTTTTGTAAATTTTGCATCCTAAAGTTGCCTTGTTTACTTAAAAATCCTAATTTATACATTAGTAGTGAACCAAAAATGGGAACTTGTTGGATTTTGCAGGTCGCATCCTCAATTGTTAAACTTGTTTTGAGGAACAATGCCCTAACTACTTTGCATGGGATCGAGAATTTGAAGTCAGTTGAAGGGCTTGACCTTTCCTACAATATCATTTCCAATTTTTCCGAGTTGGAGATTGTTGCAAGCCTTCCATCTCTTCAAAGCTTATGGTTGGAAGGAAATCCAATTTGTTGTGCACGATGGTATCGAGCACAAGTTTTCAGCTTGTTCTCTCATCCAGAAAAAGTAAGTTATGGTTTCTCTTTCTTTAGAGTTGAGTGTCACATTGCAGTATTGCACAGTTTCTAACTAGCCACCTTTTAGTATAGGTGGTTCATGTCCATTGATTAGTTTTCTGCATTTGCTTATGGTGGAGTGATATTACTACAATATGCTCAAGTAAGAATTGCTTAGTAGCAACTCCAACTTCAATGAGACTGCTGATTTGACATGTTATTTATGTCTGTTGTATGTCTGACTTAGTTGAAATTAGATGACAAGGGAATCAGCACGAGAGAAGCTTGGCAAAGGCAGATCATTATAGCGAGCAGGCAGAGGAGACCTGCTGGCTTTGGATTTTATTCCCCTGCCAAAGCTGATGCTCAAGGGGAGGGCAGTATCAATGCAAAAAGGGTTAGTGGGGTTTACATGATCATGATGATTGAATTACTCTTTTTTAGCTCCTCATGTTTTATAACATCAATGCTTATTATACTAGTTTCATCAAGACTTATGTTGGTCAACTTAGTTTAACATGTCTGTACCAGCGTAATGATTTCTGAAAATTTTGAGTTGCTTTTAATGGCAGAAAAAGCTGTCTCGCCTTGCTTGTATTGAGGATGAGGAACAAAGGAAAGCTATTGCTACAGAGGCTGTTGAACAAGAGTCAGTCTCATGCGACAGTGAGATTCGAAGCAGGGAGGAGAACGTTATTTCTGATGGTGAAGCAGAAATTGTTGGACTAATGAATAAAGTAGAATATATGAAGAAAGAGCGATCTGTTCTTTGGTTGCGGGAGTTTAAGGAGTGGATGGATCAGACTTCTGAAGATATGGTGGACGGCCACAGATTTACAGGGTTGAGCAGTCCAGGAAAAGAAAATTATATGCCAAATAAGAGATACCATAATCATATTGGGGAAAGCTCAAGGTATGTCTCCGACTCGATCCAAGCTTCAGGAGATGAGAGTAGCACGAACGTAATAGAATCTGACCACCCGCTTGCAGATACTTCCTGTGATCTGAATTCCTATCAGTACTTCCATTCAATCAGTGAAGGAGCTTCGGAGTCCTCAATTTTGGAGATCAGGATAGAAGCTCCACCTATTGTAAGAGTTGAGGGGTTGGATTTAAAGGAGGGGCTATTGCATGCTTATGCTCAAGAAGATTTGAATCATTTCCCTGTAGAAAAGGATTCCCTTCTTCCTGGAACTTCGGTAGTCCTGGGAAATGATGGGATAGGTCCTAAGGTTAACAGTATGCCATTGGCAGCCATTGATGAGATTTTGGAATCTCACTCATTCTCTGCTCACCCTGGATCACCGCCTTATTACCAAGAAAATATCCTGCATCGCCGCCACAACTTAGAAGAAGAATTCATGCAGCTATCAGCAGAGTCCCTTTCATTGGCATCATCTGATAGTGATACCAGCTGTTGTGTTGACGATTTGTGCGAATTTGACACATCTTTACTTGAAGCTGGTCTGTCATTGAGTGAGGAATCCTTGAACAGGAGTGATGACCACCCTAATTCACTTTCAGATGATAGCTATAGGGAAAGAAGACATGATGCTTTGCACATGAGAAGGGACAAATTCTTTTTTAGGTCTTGTGTGGATCAAGCCTCCAACATTGTAGAACTTCTAGAGCCAGACCATGCTCAACAATTTTGCACCAATGGTATGCTCGGTAATGCTGATGTTGGTGGCATGGTTAATGATATGAGTGAAGAGTCAGGATGTTTGGAGAAGAAGCAAGCCAGACGGAAATCAAAAAAAAGAATTGTTTCACTGTTGGAGAGGGATTTCGTTGCAGACAACACAGGAGCACTATCTCAAAAACAAAATGGCATTTTAGATTTCAGTGAAGCAAATTTGGTAAATGGACGAGATTTAATGACCAAGTCCACCACTTTAGATGGTGCTGAAAATTCACGTTTGACGGTCAAGTTCACCACTCAAAACCCTTTGACTGATGAATTCATAAACAACTATTTTGATGCAAATGTTGCAGATTCTGAGGTTTCTGAAACTTGTTTGCAATACATGCTTTGTGACAGTATATTTGAGGAGGGGTCCAGATACAAAGAGAGGTAAATTATGTTTCATCATTCTAATCATTTTTTGACAAGCAAATGATAATGCTGTTTCCAATGTAATTATAACTCAGTTTTGAGCTGCTTAATGTTGAAGTATGTGACTGTTTCATACAACACGTGGCACAAAATCTTGGTTTGGTGATTTATGAACTCAGGGAGATGTTGCTCTTCTTACAAAGAAACCAATCAGATTATTAAGTTTTTGACGAAAATTTGAACATTACCAATGGATATAAAGTATAAGTTAGGTGGTCCATCAAGCTGCTAGGTTTTCAAGAAAACAAAGTCAGAATAGTTTATCATAATTATCTGATGTTCTCTTTTTGTTTTTGTATGTGCAGTGAAGTAACCTTATTGCTTAGCAGTGAAAACAGGTTGTATGTTCTACAGGTTGATGCCACATCTGATGGATCAGGTACTCGTTTTACTTCTTGCGCTAGGCGTATATTTTGTTACTTATTAGCTTACCATTGTCTATTAGAAGATATCTTCGGAAGTATGATTAGCTTAGTAAATGCTGCAATGTACATTGGTTTCTGTTTCACAGGAACTATCTCAAGAGTTATTGGATGCCACAGGCTAGAGGACATTAAAGAAGTTGCTATTGGTATAGGACTACAGCTTTTGAGGTTAGTATGTAGGTAGCTTTGTCAACATCATATTCCTGGACAAATGCCGTGTTTACTCATATTTTTGTTTTTTAGGGTGCAAATTGACACAGATTTAACATACATGTTCATAACAAGGAATATTGATAAATCAAGGGAATTACTATCTCTATTGCAAGTTTCTGATTCGAGCTCACCTAGTCATGGATGTTCTCTAAAGAGGTGATCTATCTAACCAATACCCGTTGTTTTTCAGAACTGTAATAACTGCTGCTACCAAGTATTCTGGGAACTGAAGTTTCATATACTTGTATATCCATTTAGTTTTCTTTTTCGTGATGGATCTGAGGCCTTTTAAATTTCAAATGGCAGTTTGGAGCAGGTCCAGGTCGAATCATTTGAGAATCATATCTGTGGAGGTTTAAAAGTGAGCATATTTCTGTATTCAATGTTGCTATTCTGGCACAGCAATAGTGAAGGTGAGGTCTGCTTTTGGCAACATTGTTCACACCTATACTAGTAGTTGAGAAACATTTGGTCCAATGATGGATATGCATCAAATGTTTGTGGTTGCACCACATAATATGGTAGAGCACTTAGACATTCTGTTCATGGTTAAAAAGCTAGTCAGATGAAGCATAAGCATCAACTGTTTGTGGTTGATCCTATATATTCGTGCAGTATACAGTTATACAAAAGTAAAGAAAACGAAGTGAGTATTTTAAGTCATTGAAGTTGATATTCAGGAGTTGCTCTGTATAAAAACATGCATAGGTTGATAGAGTTTTAGGCCTCCAAGTTGTGAAAACTTTCCAGGATAATGTTGTGCTATATCTCTTTACTTTAAATTTGGAATTTTATTTCCAGAACCTGGATGGGCACCTATGCAGGAATTCTGCTTTTGAAAAATATAGTTCTGTTCCGCAGAATGATCCTGACTACTTACCTTTTCAATTGTGAATCTTACTTTCACTTTGCCATGCACTATTGGAGATCTCACAGACATGTTCAATAAGCATAGAAAGCGTCGGTGCACCATGTGGGACCAAAAATATAAAACTGACCTTGTAAAAATGTAAAATCCAAACAGCTGAAGGAGGAACTCACAGCACAGGCAGGCTATTTCATCCATAGTAATTATTTCGTACAGCTGATTTTTTTGAAGTGCTTTCTGTGCGTGGGTACCGTTACAGAATCATGTGTAGTAACATTGACATTCTTAATCGAGAGTCCATCCGCTTAGCTTCTACAAGATTTTCCAAATAGAAGTTAACCCAATGAAGTAACCTAACCGTCATATTTGGAATTGACACATTGGGTATTTATTTGTGCCTAGTTGCACAGAAGCAAAATTAATAAAGTACAACGAGAGGGCAAAACAGGAAAAACCGGTCACAAAAAAAAAAAGAAGCTCAAAGATGCAGAACTAAAATGGAACAAAATAAGGAGCAAAGTCGGTGAGGGGAAAAGTAATAGCATCTTCAACCAAAAGCAGAGCTCCCTTTTTGCGTATTATTTCGGAAATTGTTCTTCAGGTTCTAAGGTTTCTGGTCTCTCATTTATGTACTTACTTTATTATGGCTCCCATACAGACTGAGGTTGGTTGATCTACTGGGAT
This sequence comes from Macleaya cordata, assembly GCA_002174775.1. Classification (NCBI taxonomy): domain Eukaryota; kingdom Viridiplantae; phylum Streptophyta; class Magnoliopsida; order Ranunculales; family Papaveraceae; genus Macleaya; species Macleaya cordata. The sequence goes on along the minus strand of MVGT01001410.1, from coordinate 62,201 downwards.
TTTGTATAATCTGTTTGCAAATTATTTTTTATCTAAGAAGTTCAAATAAATCTACCAATCTAGAACAAAAGATGCAAACCTTGCTCATGAAACCTAATTCTTAAGTCTAACTTTATGTTTATTGTTAGTAAAGTTGCATCAATATTGTTTATATTTTTTTTTTAACTATCCTCATGATGAACTAGTGAACATGAAAATACTACATCAGCATAAAGTGCGTGGTAATCCATTTGGCAAATTGAGAGAAAACTTTTGTTTAAGATGACACCTCTACAAGTTTGTCCTGGAGATAAACTTTCATATGTTTTTCACATTTCTACTAAGCATAATCCATAGAAATTTTCTTCTGTACAAGTTTGTACTAAATTGGCCTTCTAGAAATCGTGCATCATTAGGACCAGTATACTCTTTTAAGGTGACAATTTTTGTCAGAAGTGGCTGCGATTCACTGGTCAATATGTGTGCTCTCAATTTTGTTCATTCATGTTAATATATGTTTTCCTTGCACAAGCACTCCATTTCTATATGGGACAACAAATTTTTTATTATGCCATTTTCTTCATTAAATATATCGGATTCAAGAGCATACTTGGTTCAATTCTTACTTTTGGCCTATACTCTAGGAATATGAGTTAACTATGGTTGTTAATTGCTCAACGTATTTCATGATTGTACAGAGGAATCATGGCTTTCAAGATCCCTGTTTGTGATTGAAGGGTATATGCTTGTGTGCATTGAAGACCTTTTACAGTTGAGCTCCGTCACAGTGGATGATATGTCAGCCTCCCATTACTTTTCACTGGATTTATGCTGCTGCTCCATTAGTAACATATCAGAGATGGTAATCTTAAATTACATTTGGTTTCCTTTTTTTTTTCCTTCTATATGAAGTTAATTTAAGGACTCCTTTGTTGTGTAATGCAGATAGAAGCACGTCTGTATAGCTTGATTCAAATTATATATTAAACTCTAATTGGTAAAATCTCTAAAAAGTTATCAAAAGAATAAAAAGAACTAAAGAAACTTGAAAATGTATGTTAAGCTCGCAAAACGAATCTTATTTCACCGTTCAACCCTATCTTGAGCCATCTCGTCAGTCGGCAATGTATCATTAGATCTTTCATGCTACCCTCTAACCACTTGATTTTCAGTTTTCATCTTGTGTTTCTAGAAGCCTAACTTGCACCAAAGCGCACATTCTCCGTTAGTTCCACAATTGTGTTTTACTAGCCCAATCCTTTTCTGTCTTGCTTTTGTTTTATCTCCTATTGGGGTTATCCCTTATATTATTTTGAATGTATTCATTACTGTTCTGTGTTTTGTAGTTTCACTACTCTTCCGTCAACATGAGGATACACACTCATCCTATATTAACATGTTTCTTGACTATCAAATATTTTAGCTTTATTTAGCATGATTCATCTGACTGTTACAGCATATCAAGGGTAAGTTTACATCGATCGCATAATACTTGAAAATAGAACCTCCACTTAACCACCTAGCACTGATTCCACTGTCACTTCTTTGTCCAACCTACATCTGCAAGTAATGCAGATGAATGTATGTGGTTAGTCCATCCATTACTAGTGCAAAAGGGTACAAAAATGAACTACCTTTTGGTGCAAATCAGCATGTCGCTTAAGACTTTTCCTTTCCAATACCCCATTAAATTAACACTCTCCAAAAACTGTACTAAAAATTTGTCCCGAGTTAAACTATATGTGGAAAATCTTCATCTTTTTCTTGAAACCTCATTAATTAGAAGACAGACTCAATAGCATGAAATCAAATTGGCTCTTTGATATTATTGTATCTTGTAATATTTTCATAGCTTTCTCCACCACTCTCTCGTAATTTTAAGTGTGATTCATAACTTACCTTTATCCCACAATATTAATGTAGTTCTGTGCATCTCCTTTATTATTCTAATCAGTAACATCTAGATGGTTAGACATTCAATCAAGTCAGTGACAGTAGGTAATTATACAGTTCCTTTGTATCTTGTTTATTGGTCATAAGAAAATCAAATTGTTATTGGACTGTTGGAATTTTAAATCAGTAGTTAGTTTAGGATAACTTACGATTTTTAGCTTAGGTTTGGAGAGGAAGAATAGATTATAAAATTTAACTAATTAAGCTACTATAGTGAGTCAAGATTTCGAAATGTATTGAACTAGGTATATCGCCGTGCCTCCGGCACGGCTCAAAACCTTGGCCAGCAGATCTGCCGGTGGCGGTGGGGAGGAGGAACCGACACAGATCGAAAAAAAAAGTAAGGGGAGATGTAGAGAGGAGAAGAGAGGGTTAGAAGAGAGAGGAGAAAGGGGGCAGGCAGAGAGAGGGGAGTAGAGAGAAATCAAGAGAGAGAGAGAGGGCAGGGAGAGAGAGAGGGGGAGCCAGCTTATCAAGCAGGACACAATTTATAAACAGGACAAATCTGCCCCCCGTCCTGAATTGTATAAGAGACTAGGTATATCGCTCAATAATATCTTGGTTTTTCTGTGGACCCAACATTTGGTTGAAAGGGGACTTTTGAACCTTGGCTACTAGTACCTATCATAAAGACACTAAAAAAAGTTCCGCCTATTAGAATGCCTTTGTGGATGAGTTTCATGGCTGGGGAGTTTTTCCACTTTGTTCTTATAAGCTTTATGAGATGATTTATTAAATGGTTAGTAAAACGAAAGAATAGGTAAGTATTAACTAAAGTTTCGATTGAAATGAATATTGAATAGTGATTCATGGAATTTATACATGTAAATAAGTAGGAAATAAAATGCTTATGGAAAATAAGGTAGGAAATAAATTCAACAAAGCAGAGAAACTTTGAGAAAGTTATTATCCATTTCATCTGTGTTTCTTTTTTTCTTTGATTGGCATCCATTAACTGAGGGGTGGGAAAGACCAAAAAGAAAACAATAGACAATTTATTTACATTTTTGATAGGGAAAAAAAAAATAGACAATTAAGCTATACTACAGCGGCACAACAATTCCGCCTTTTTGAAAGCCCTAGTTAATGAACCTTTTGCTTCAAAGTTGTGAATTCCTTCTCCAGGGCATTTAGCTTTGCTGTCAATGTTGTTTGACATCACTTATCCTACTAGTTTGTTCTTTAAAGAGGAAGTATTAATGCTTAAAGGCAAAATGGAATTATAACAAACCTGAAACTTCATTATGTACAGGTTATTGAACCCAGGGAGAGTAGGTGTGTGACCTTGACACTGGACCATGTAGTGTCCGAGAATTTCTACTCCTCGGCTGCCGTTCTCAAGAAAGAGAAGAAGACCGTGAAGGAGTCGAAGACCGCCACAGGCTCTCAGATATGGAAACTAAAGTGGTTCTCTGAAGAAACGCTGCTCAAGTTTGTGGCCTTACTGAAGGCCCTCCATGCAGGAATGACCATTGTCTCCTCTCCCTGTTAGATTGTATATGCTGAAGGCTGAAAGCCTTTCTAATATTCATTTCATTCTTTTGCTCTTTGCCGTTTTCCTCTCTTTCTTTTTCCGTCTTTTTTTTTTTTTTTCAAAAATTTAATTTTGGCGGGGGTTTGGTTTGGCTGCTGTGATTGGTTAGTTAAATTATTTTTTATTTATTTTTGGGTTGTTGTAATTCTTTAATTTGTGTTCTTTTTCAGCTGAGTGCTCTCTCGTCTGATGTAAAAAAAATTGTACAGAACAGAAACTCAAAACAAAAAACAAAATTTGTCAATTGATCTCTCAATTTTTTAAATTTTTTCACTTGTCTAGTGCCTGCACCATTTAAAACATCTTCACAGGGAATGTTTTAGGGGGTGAGTTCTATTTTGTTGACCCACGTGAAATAGGCTCAAGAAGACCCAACCATGTGTTTGGTCTGGGGGTAGATGACTGAGTCTTGAACGTTCAAGTCCCCACCAATTACATGGTGGGTTCTTTTTACCCCCCACGTTAAACGTGGGGAGGACACTCGTTGAGGGTAGGGGTCACTATTCCACTGTGACTGTGACAACACTTGTTGATTTTTCTCAGAGGTCAAGATTCCCTAAGAAACAGGGAGCCTCGGCTTGACTCATTTTAAATGCTCTGGACTAATGCAATTATGTGCAACCACCTTGATTGAGGGTGCACGTCACTTGTTATGATCCAACCCTTCGATGCTATGCGATCAAAGGATGGGGTGTTTGACCGTATAAGATATGATAGCTGGATGATGGCGGTAATGTGCACCTTCCATTAAAGAGGGTGCACCTTCTGTTTGGACAAAAGATCAAACTTAATATTTGGTTGGGAGAAGAACAGGTTGGGTTGGAGTAGTTGCTTGGTGCCGGTTGTTTTGGCCACTGGCCGCCCGGTGGTGGACTGGTGATATTATAAGATAAGGTGCGCATAAAGAACGGGTTAAATATGGCAACAACTGCTTGGAGAATAATGCTAGAATGCCTGCACAAAGTGAGGTATTATAGCACCGCACTCCAAGGCCATTGCCTCTTCGTGATTTAAATTATGTCCTCGAGTTTTGTAATTCTCAAATTTCAAGGCATGGACTATTGTCCATCTCAGGGCCGTACGTAAATCCCTCACTTTGTGTGGTCATTCTAGCATCACTCCTACTTGGGAAAGTTGGATTGACATTCTAAATTTGACTTTAGAAGTCTTGGATTTAATACAAGTAATTTTGTGCACCCCGTGCACATTACCCTTCATTTTATTGGCCACGTGCACTGCAAACAGAAGACGGTACACAAAATAGCACTACTTCTCCACCGTAGGTATCCATTAGGTAGTTTCTCTTAGGTAATACTAATAGGACGATCTATTTTGGCAACACCTTCTCTTATCTTCGTTCATGAATATGACTTTAATCTTTGTATATGTTTTTGGAGTTTTTAGGCTCATTCTTCACCCATATTAGGGAATTGGCGTTATGGTGTGGGTGTGGCACGTGGTACCCAAAGGAGATGGAGTGTAGTTAATAAAAGCAACATTCGAAAGCATTGGATACTTATTACTCTCATCGTTGTCATCGAATGAGAGGGAGAAAAAAAGAATAAAAATTGAAAGAGACAAATCGTTTGGGAGTTGAAAGCCAAAAGCCAAACAAAAGAAAGAGGAAAGAGGAAAGAGCCGACCGACTTTCAAAGTCATCTTTTTTTTTTTTCCTGAATGAATGAATTCTGACTCTTTCTTTCTCCCGCAAATACCGTTTGTTTGTCTCACAAGGTTTCATAACACGAGTCCAGATCTTCTGGCCCCATTTTCCCTGTCCTTCCCCTATCCCCTAGCTAAACTTTCCTCCACTTAACACTCATTTAATATTCACTTAAACTCTTGTTAACCTAATTTAACTCCGTTAACTACATTATTAAAAATTAATTAAAATAAAAATTAGAAACCCAATCTATGGTACAAGCGGATGATCCTGTCGATCAACGACGAATGATAGTTTCTTCCTAACAATTCTTTAAAGCTTCTTCCTAACAAATCCTTCGAAGCTTTTCTCTCTGAACCGATCCAGATTCACTAGATCTGAAGAAATGAATGAACGTATTTCGTTGCAAGTACATAATCTTCTGTTTCTAACACCTTTTTGGAATTGATTTTGGGTGTTTGAGTTTGGGATTACCAGAAATTCCCTTTGCTAAGGCTTTTAAATAAGCAATAGAGGCTACAATTTATATGTACGTTCCTGAGATTTTGTGGAAGATGATGAGATTTTTGGATTTAGTGTGGGAAAAAAGGGTTAAGAGATCTCTTCAAAAATAAATAAATTAAGAGATCTGTAAAAAATGTTGATGGGTTCGTTAAGGAAGTGATTTTTACAAAGGATGAAAGAAATATCATCAATTGTTAGTGTAATTCATCATCAATGAGATCTAGATCTAAATCTCATGATCATGATCTGTCAACTGCGTTTGTGAGTCTGAAGGATGAGGAAGGGAAGTCATTTTCATACAAGTTCTTGAGGAATAACTGTTCAAGAAGAGATAGTTCATCAGTTGCTTATTAGTTCGTTCTTTTAGCTGCTGGATCAGAATCCAGTTGTTGAAAAGAGAGTTATTGAAGAGCTCTGTAAAATTATTTTAGAGAGAGAAGATCAAGATAATTCTGATGATGATCAAAAGAAGTGTGCGAGTGGTAACTTTGTAGTTTTTTTTTTGTTTTTTGTTTTACTTTTATTAATTTTTAAAANTGGAGGTCGCTGGTCGCCGGAGTGATGAAGTGGACCGTTAATGATTTTTAGATATGGGATATATTTGGAATAAAATATTTTTAAAGGTTAGTATTGTCTTTTTAAAAACTAAGGGTTATAAAAATAGGGACTAAAATCACAAAACCCCCAAATTAATTAATCAAGTTTGAACCCCAAGAGGCTTATCAATTATTATACCTCGACTTGAACTGGATCTTATAATCCATTAGATTGAGCTGATCTAATTTGGGTCCATAAACCTACAAATTGGGAAGTCAAATAAAATTAATATTTGAAATTAATAATATATATTTTACAAAAAAAAATTAATATTAAATAAATTCTTGTTCGGGGTAGTTCAATAATCCAGCGGGAACGAAATTGACGGTCGAAAGCTAAGTCAACATATAAATTATCAAACCCATAATCAAAGTGGGGGACGTGGGAGACGATAATCATTTGATATTTCTTTCTTTACTATGATAATTTTTGTAACATCAGAAGTTTGCCGTCCGATCAAAATCATTACATTTGATAATGCTAGAGAAAATCAAAGTGTCTGAATCATCCTGTTAGCGGGGTCCAATTTTTGGGCCAATGCTTTTGGAATTGGGTCATTCACTGAATCTGTTGGGGCAGTTTTGGTAATCTTCATAATTATTAGTACTGAAAAGACAAAAAAGGTTGGGAAAGAAGGAAATGTTACATTATTTTGTTGAGTAATGTGGACATGGATGGTATTGTGCATCATTTTAAAATTTTTAATCTCTATAAAAATTATTTTAAAATTGATAAAAAATTAACAGTGAGAAGATTAGTAAAGAAAAAAATAAATTTTTAATAGAATTAGAAGTTTTAAAATAGAATTATTTTTTGTGATGATAATTTACATAATGAGAAGAACAACTTAACCAAATATCAGTTATTGAATCGTATCCAAACAGGTCCATAAATTTAGTATTTTGAAATATATACAAATGTTAATACAACAAAAAAAAAACTTAAAAAAAAAAAGACAATGGGAGCGAAGCGGGGGCATTTGAACATTAGTTGCCATTTGAAGTTTGAACAACCAAGGTTACAATAGTACTTAGCCCTTAAAATCAGTTAGAGAGATGGAACATGAACCCCCATTTCTAACCATAGGGTACACCTTCCTTTTTCATTGGATAATTGTTCGACAGTGTATGCACTCATTTCACAGCTGAATTCACCCTAAAATTGACCTTATGACATTTGACGGCTAGATAACGGCGGTAATGTTACCTACCAGTAAAGTGGGTGGACAAACAAATAAACCTTTTTGGTTGTGCAGATATCTTGATTCGACTGTCTGAGTAGAAAGCATCCCCTACTCCAACGTAGTCCTCATGTACACGCAAACACACAGAAAAGAAAAAAGAAAAGAAAAGAAAAGAAATATATTTATAATTACAGTCAAAATTGGTTTGTTGGTTCTTCTCTATTCTTCTGTTCTTTGTTTCAATAGAGAAAGAAATGGAAGACAAGAGCAACAGCAGCAGCAGGATTTGAGGGTTGAGTAGTTACAGAGGAGAGAGAAAGAAGAGAGAGAGAGGAGTGAGATGAGAAGAAAATGGAGGGAGCAGAGGAAGAGTTAGAGAGAAGGAGCAGATTTCTGAGCAGTCTCATTCAAAAGAAGAAGTCTATTGAACAGCACGAGCAAAATGAGCGTTTCAACATCAGAGTCAGAGCAGCAGACATGCCCCTTCCCCTTCAAAACTTAGCCTTCCGTTGCGCCAGAGACTCTCTTGATTCCATGCCCAACAAAAAACTCGACAGCAAACGCCTCGCTCTCGCCCTTAAGAAGGTACTCCCCCTCCCCCCTCTCTCTCTCTCTCTAACTTTGGGCTTGTGGGATGTTCTCTCCGTTTTCAGTAAAGATTTTCTCGTAGAACTTTGTTATGGTCTCTTTGGATCACCATTTTTTGCCCCCAACCAAGATTATCTTTTTTCCTTTTGTTACTGTTGCATGACATAAACTCTTTGATTCTTTCAAGTACTTTTTTCTTTTTGACAAGCAAATTGATTATTTGAAGTATCCTTATTTGGTTGCAAAAATTGCAATCCAAACAGGTTCTTATTTTGTAATTTTTTCAATAGAAGGTATTGATCAGAATGGTTATTTTTTCTTGCAATTATGTCAAGTAAAAAAAAATGGATCTTTTCTACTTGAGGAATGAAGTTTGTTGATTTAGAAAGATGGTTTTTTTTTTTCCAATTTTGGGAAATAAACCAATCTGATTTCTAGATTGTAGGAAGCGGTCCTACTTATTCAAAGTCACAAAGACAATAAATAGTCTGGTTTAGTTTCTAAAATGTAGGATGGGGATTTGGTTTTTATGCTTAGATGCAGTAAATGTTTTGATAAAGTGCAACATATGGTCAAAGTGAGCTCTAAAATGTTTCTGACTTGGGACACTCTGTTCCATGGGAATATAGGGATTAGTTTAGGCAGCTAATAACTTATAAATGAATTGTACTTAGAGCAGCAATAACTAGATTTTGAATCCTCACATGCATTTGAGATTTGAGTCCAGCAACACTCTGTGCATGGTGGCCAGTAGCCTTAAAAGATCCATTTTGATGTTTCCTAGGTGCATGAACATGGGCAATTATGAAAACTTTCCTATGTATACACATTATTTTTTTCCTTTTTTGTTAGCCGGATTTAGTTCCATCCTAAATAATTAGGAAAATGCTAGGCCAAATTAGTACCAAAATTATATACTCCCTGATGCGGCAGCATCTTGCAGTTGCACATTTAAGACTTTTTAATGAATCTCTCAGATACCACCATTTGCAGTCTGTTCTTTCTAAACATCTAGAAATAAGTTTCAGTATGTAAATTATATCCTTACATGATTTGTAAATTAACCATGTGGATTGTGAGAGTTTATAAACTCTTTTCTATGGGTTTTGGAGTTATCTAAGGACAGATGGGTTCTACAAAGCAGTTAGGAATTTATTACTGTTGTTGCATATGAGTCCGCTCCTTGTTATACTAACTGACCCTTGTTATATATTGTTGCTCTGCACTCTAATAATAGTTTGAGCTCTTAGAGTAACTGGTTGTGAACAATTAGAACAGTCAATCTTTCAATCTAGTTCTTCAATGTGTCTTCTCTAGAGCTCGTTCTTTTGTCTGTTCTCTAGTCTAAAGTAAGAGAGTGAAACTAGCAACAACCTTATTTAGCACTTGAAGGTATTGTTTATTTATTTATCCACTGAGTATTTAGCACAGATTTTCAATATATTGTGTTTTTCTGGATATGTTTGTCATCATACATTTGGCAATGGTGCTTGCTATTTGACTTCTTCGAACATTTAGTGGATTTCCACTTTCAAACTTTTAGTTGAAACAATCAGACTATGAAATCACCCAGTGCTCCTCCTTATCCTCTTCTTCTTCTTCTTTTTTTGTCTTTTTCAAAACTTGATGATCATTTCTAATGTTTCTCCATGCATTCTCATTGCTGTAATGTATTGTTATTCCAATCATATGGTTTTGGATGTTTATATATATCCTTTTCTGTGTGATTATTGACATGCGTGACTGACCAACATTATTTTTGGAGCCCATACTCTCTGCTTTGTCTTCCTCAAATTGCACCATTAAGAAATTATTTGTCAATTTGGATTTAGAGGTTCACATTACTTGCTGTTTAAAGTTCCCAAACAGTCAAATTTCTATGGTTGGTATTCTCTTTGTGTTCAGAAAATTTGGTTTATTTAGTTCATGCGTTTAGCAGTTCTGGATCCCCTTTTTCTTCTTTCACTTTTTATCCAAGCATCTTGCTTCCTATCCTCCTGAAGTACATGCCATTTAGTCCCTGTTTCTCTTCAGAGTCTGTGAATCTTGTCAGTGCATGACCTTACTCTTATCACTATTCCATCATCTATAAAACTTGCAGTTGCTGTTTCTGTTCCATGTTTTACGATTACGACTCTTGTTACTTCAGGTCTTAGGACCTTTTCTGTGTGGGAAGGGAAGTGCTACACTGAATGATGGAAACAAAGGAGTCCTACTATGGATTATGAAACATATATTTAAACATTTTTGTCACAGTCTGAACTTGCAAAGTGTTACATGCAGTAAACCACTCAAACCTGACAGCCAGACACCACCATGCATTTTATTCTATATATTTATGTGTAGGGGTTTCAAAATACTTTGGTCCAGTTACAGATACAACATATTACATGTGATGTATTTTTTAATTTTATAAAGGGCATGTAAATAGTCGCTGGAAGCCAAATATTTGAATTAAATGAGTTTTATCACCAGAAAGTTGTGTGGGGATGTATTTGGCACATGAGTGTGACAATAGGAAGAATATACTGTGATCAGACTTACCCTTGATTTTCTCTGTGGGGTTTTCACTGATTCAAATGCTCCACATGGAGAATTTTTTATTGCTCACCAGATTAAAAATTAAAATTACTTGTATTGTTACCTATTCTGAATATATATTATCATACAACAAGAGCGTTGCTTCCCAAATGGAACACATTTAAGACAAGTTTTAATTTCTAACCAGCTATGTTTTGAACTAGATTTTAGTGATCTTCCAGGTTAAATCATCCACAAAATGCCACATACTTAAGGTACTAAAAGGGGTTATGAAAAGAGTCAAATCTCATAAGTAGTCTGTTCCTTTCTGGTCTGCCCCTTTATTTGTGCAGGATACCTTTTTTCTTTGGTAGGTGACACAATTTTAGGCTCACCACACCATAAGCCAGATTGGATCCATGGTAGACAAACCAAGCTAGAAACCAGCCCTAGGAAAACCTAGGAGTCGACTCAATATTAATTGTGGGTTTGAACCCACAACCTCCCAAAGGGAAGCCATACCTTCAACTGCTGAATCTAGTGGCTGTTTGTATATGTGGAGGATACTGAAATGAAGTGGTTATTTTTCCACCAAGGTTTTTACTTGTTAGACTGCACTAGAAGTGAATTCATCTGTCTTGTATTGTTTCCGAGTTTCTATCTCAGATAGGTGATTAATTACCGGTGTTTTACTTTGAGGTGGTAGAATCTGTAACGAATGTGGAGGAAAAAAATGCTCCTATAAAGAATAATCTAAAATTTGGTAATTTCTCATTAGGGAATATGATTAGTGGGCTTTCTGCGTTCTGCTTTAGATGATTTCTGTTGTTGAGCGTCTTTTGGCGTCTCAGTCTTGCTTGTACTTTGATCTTTTATTTTCATTATTAATAAATTTCTGGGAGGGGGGTAATAGGATGTTCGCTCCTGGCCAACTTAGTTGGGATTTTCAGTGACGCAAGCTGATTTCCTTCCCTTTCATTTTTGGTTTAAAAATAAAATAAAATTCATGCGGGGGTATGGAAAAATTAGCACATGATGAGGGTGGCAAACCTCTGCTTTATACCTCATCTTACTGAACTTGGGGCAGTGAAGTCTGTGGATTTTGTCTTGACACTGTTCATTAAAAGTAGCTGGGGTCATGTGCGATGCATGTTAACTATGATAAGAAAATATCCTTAACGCTAGTTCTATAATTAAATATATGGTAACTCACTGGAGATGGTATAAGATCCTTAATTTAGTTTGCATATATTTTTTTATGTCAACTGTTATAAGAAAAAAATCTTGTTTTCCGAAAGCATATCAACTAATATTATGAAATCTTAACATACCCTTTTCATTAGGTTTTGAGAGGGTAAGAAGAGACCGAATTATCTCTATAATTTTGTGTTTTATATTTATTGGAGGTTATATGATGTAAAAAAGCCCTTAAAACAGCGCCCTGTTTAACTATATCATAGATTGTTTCTTATACTCATTAAAGTTGTCTTTTAATGGTTTAATGGTTTCTCTTTCTTGTTTTACCAGGAATTTGACTCAGCGTATGGTCCGGCTTGGCACTGCATCGTGGGAACAAGCTTTGGTTCATATGTCACACATTCTCTAGGAGGTTTCTTATACTTCTCCATCGACAAGGTTTACGTCCTTCTTTTTAGGACTGCTGTTGAGCCTTTAGATAAATGATATACTTACTGTGATGGGATTTGAATTCTACAGAGTGCTTGTGTGATTGTGTGAAAAATAGAAATTTCAAAAGTTCAAAGTTAAAAATGTAAAATTAAAAACACTGCACGAATATCATTTGTTATCTGGTTTAGCACTTTATGCTTGATAATCTAGAACAGATTCTAGAAATCTTTTTGTTCAGAACCCATGACCCCAAGTTGTTATTGAAAGAGTATGCTGACAAATTGAGCTATGCTTCACCATTTTCAATCTCCTGTAGAACAGTTCTTGAAATGAGAAAAATGATATCGAATTCGTGTTCATATGACTCGCTTTCGTGTGGATGGTGACATCTATGTACCCTGCTGGCAAGTTCTCCACGGGTCCTGCACTCCCTATGAACTTTACATATAGTTTGTTTGGATTGGGGATTTTAAGTAGAGATTTTGTGGGGTCTAGGGATTTGGTGGAAAATTAGTTATAAATAATGTTATAAATCTAACTAGTTTTGCACCAAATTCTTGGTTCCCACAAAATCCCTACTTAAAATCCTTCATCCAAACAAACCATACGTAGTTAATATGGATGTGTATTTGTGGCTTATATAGATATAGAAATACATTTATGTAATTATATGAATTAACACAAGCAACAGAATAGATTATTAGAGATGAAATTTTGTGTACCTAAGTTCATTTCTTGTAGAATTTCTCTTACGGTTTTACTTGTTATTCTCTTTAGTCAATACCCATTTGTGGAAAAGGACTTTCATGAAGCTCCATGCTTGGGCGCGATAAATCGGGACCTAAGTAACCATAGCGCGGGTCGGAGCGGAAACAAAAGTGGGAGCGGGAGCGTCGGAGCGGTCGACTAGAAAATGTTCTTAGTTCTAAAATACCTTCGGAGCGGGAGCGTTGGAGCGTAGTTCGGAGCGGGAGCATGAAGTTTCGGAGTGGAAGCGTCGCCCCTATACCAAGGTTTCGGTTACTAAGATCGGGACTCGTTCTTTTTTTTTTCACAATATTGGGCTGAAAGCCCTCCTTTTATACCAGTTTCAAGTAGAGGACAAGCAATTTTTATTTTATAAGTCTAATCCCTACTTTTTAACGTTTTATAAGGAAAAGAGTTAATTCCTTCTTTTATTTTAAAACTCTAAAATTTTGGTACCTAAACTACCCTTCTCTTTGCTAACCACGTATATTTCTAACTGTTTTTGCTTGTATTGACCGATGACGTGGCAGAGAGAGAAAATAAGTTTTTTTAAAATTAAAAATGCTATAACTTTTAATTTACAAATTAGATATTTACCAAATTTATATTTTTGGAAAGCATTTTTCAAGATCTTTAAAATGAGACCAGACAACAATACTAAATTCAAAAAAAAAAAAAATCTTCGTAATTAGACTATGAAAACCCATAACTGCTTGTATAATAAAAACGGTTATGCAAACTATAGATTACATAGTAAAAAACGATGCAAATTGTAATTTGCATCAGCTATTTTAAGTAGTTTTGAGCATATGCACTTCTCTAAGTCTCTATGCAACCAGATTGAATAAGAAAAAAGCTAAAAAATTACATTTTAGACAATGCAAACTATAGATTGCATAGTAAAAAACGATGCAAATTGTAATTTGCATCAGCTATTTTAAACACTTTTAAGCATCTACACTTCTATAAGTCTCTATGCAACTAGATTGAATAAGAAAAAAGTTAAAAAAATTACATTTTAAACAATGCAAACTATAATTTGCATTGTTTTTAAGCTTGGTAAATAGGTTTTTTCTGGATTTTTTTTTTTTTTTTGAATTTGGTATTCATGTGTGATCTTGTTTTAAAGATCTTGAAAAATGCTTTCCAACGATATAAATTTTGTTCAAATCCGATTTATATTTTGAAAGTTATGGTCATTTTTATGTTAAAATTCATTAATTGGGATTTGCTAACGTGCACCGTCATTATTCAACAGATGGGTTTTTCGTCTTTTTACATCGCGCTAATGTGTGCCGAAGACTGTCCTTACATGAAAAAAAAGCACGTCCTCTACTTCAATTTTTTTTCCATGCAAGGGCATCCTACTCATTTTCCGTTTTTTTTTTTTTGCCTTCCAATGAGAGTGATAGCATCTCTAAAGGCTATGTTTGGTACGTGTGAATGAAATATAATTCTCAGGAATCAAAAGAGTCATGCTAAACACAATTAAGAGGATCTTAAATGCGCTCCTCCAAGATGCTGCCACTGAGTTGGGAAAAGATTGGCTGTTCCAAGATGCTCCCACGGACTTGGGAAAACCAACCAAGTTGGGCAGATTCTGCTTGGCTGATTAGGATTTTGTAGGGCAAAACGTGGCTTCCTTGGAAAGCATTTTACTTTGACAACCATGTGGGGATTTTAGCTACTTGTCGAAGGGTTTGTAAGGGCTAACAAAAGAATCTCTTGCACAAACTTGGTAGGGGCTGTTTGGATCACCTGAAAAATTCGCACTTGCACTATTTCCGAATGCTCCATTAAACTTGTTTTGATGTTAAAAATACCTGAACTATAATCTTTCTGCTGTGCTACCCATACATTTAAGTGAGAAGATGTGTTTTCTCTATAATTCTTTTCCCTGACTTCGAGTTGCTATATTGAAATCTATCATCATCCAAACGGACCCTGAATAACACAGGTTCGTAGGAAATTGTCAAAAAGATCACGGTGGCCTTATATTATTCATTCATTCTTTCTTTTTGCACCCCTCAACCAAGTAATCGAAATCTAGAAGGGTTTCCTAGTAGCTAAATTTACTACTTAAAAAATTTCTAAAGTATTCCGCATGAGTGATTTTGTTCACCCATTTGTAAAGTGGGTGAGCATAACATCAAAATCCTAGCCGTAGGGTGTTATCGGTCAACCCCATCTCCTTTGACCTTTCGACACCCATGGCTAAGATTTTGTCATGATCCTCACCCACCTTACAAGTAGGTTAACAAATCACTCATTGATTCTTTTTCTCTCATTTTTTGAGATGTGTCAAAAAAAAAAAAAAATCATAAATATCCCTACATATAGTACTTATATTACTTGAAATTATTTCATAGTTTTGGAGAATTCTTCCAATCAGAAAAACGAAAACCTGTGTATCTCGGATTTTTGTATCAAGACATCACCAACAGTCTCTAAAACAATGATGGAACCACAGCTACCCCATGAAGCCTTATCCTTAGTACTATCTTATCTCAATTTGTTTGAGCTTCTTTCAATGAATGAAGTTTGCAGAACTCTAAGAGATGCAGTTAACAATGATGTATTGATATGGCTTGATATCATCATCGAACCCCCTTTGAGCGTGCGACTTAACGACGATATCCTGCTCACGATTACGTCCAAAGCCAAAGGGAGATTGAGAAGTTTAGCTCTGATTAATTGTGCGGAAATTACAGATGATGGGCTTCAAAGGGTCATACAGAACAATCCTCATATAAACAAGGTATGGAATTCAAAATTAGGATCTTTTTTTTTCATTTATGCTGATATAACTGTTTTTTACAGAATTTTATTTTTTTCATGTACTTGTTTTTGGTTTACTATGGATTTAATTGGTCTAATATTAGGAGGTTGGGGAATGGATAATGGATAGGATATCATTGGTGGGTGTTAATTCTTCTTTATTTGGTTACCTAGGTTAGTAGGTTGACTAATAGTTGGCCAAACTAGTGGGCTTAAAAATTGCTGTTGGGCATAAATCCTGGAAATAGCCCAATTTTTTAAAGACTCATTTTCGGCATTCGATGAATAATTTTTCCACACTAGTTGTGTGTTGTGGTATCTGATGTGTACATCTCATATCAACTAATATGAATATGAATAGTTGCTCTATTTTTTTCTTGGGGTTTTGTAAAAAAAGTCCCTGAAAAAAAAGTCATTGTAATTTTAATCTTTATTTTATAAATTTAGTCCCTACTTTTATGACTTTTATGCCCAAAACTAATGACTAAATTTATAAAAAAGATTAAAATCACAATGACTTTTTTTAGGGACTTTTTTTACATTTTCTATTTTTTTTTCTTTCTTTACAAGTGATTTAAGTGGGACGACCACATCAACGAATCGCGAGATGCAATGGATGATGTGGGATAAAATTATGAACCATGATCTTTAACATTTTCTAACCACATCAACTACCACATCTGCTAATGTGGTCCAAAGATATGGTCCCTCTCGAATTACTCTTGTTTTAATTGTTTGATCTAGCATGTCTATATCAACTACCACGCCGTGTCGTCATCAACTAATACGGTTTATAAAACATATTACATTTGTTTATGCTTCTATTGTAGCTCTATGTACCAGGGTGCACCAGATTGACACCTGATGGCATTTTAAGAATAGTAAGGAGGCTTACAGATGATGATGATAACCACAATTTGAAGTATCTCAGGTTGCATGGTCTCTATAACATAACCAAAGAACACCTCCAACTTCTCAATTCATGTCTCCAAGTTAATCAGGATGAACAGAAAGATCCCCTGGAGGATCGACATTACAAGTTTCTTCATAACCAACGATGTTTTTCATCATTCAACGACGACGAAACTAATAACCCCATCGACGTAGAAATCTGCCCAAAGTGCGAGAATGTAAGGTTGGTATACGACTGTCCAAAGGAGAATTGTAGGAAGAAGAGAGCAACGCCATTGATGGAATGTAGAGGATGCTGTCTTTGCATTCCAAGGTGTGAAGGATGCGGTGGGTGTGTCAACCAGGCCGAGGAGGAACTTGAGGAGACTGTTTGTTTGGATGTCTTATGTTTGAATTGCTGGCTTCAGTTGCCAAAATGCAACCTTTGTAATAGGCCGTACTGCCACCGACACGCCGATAAATATGAATCGATGAGTAGCACCACCGCCTCCTCTACCGGATTCATCTGTGATGTTTGTATATCAAGAATCGAAGCTCTGTTGTAAAACTTCGGTTTAAAGGAAATTAATGTCTTGAATAGTTTATGAGGGGTGTTAGAAATTCTATCATGGCAATCAGAAATGATTTTGTGACCGCCACAATGATATGATTGGGCCCACAAATACATAATGAATGGTAGATATTTAAAGCTACCTCAATCTGTTTAACTGGACAAATACGGTCCCAATAGCAGAGTTGATCATGGCATTATTTGCAAACAATCCTATTCTTGTAAGTTGTATTTGAAAGATTAATACATGATATTTGTATTAGTGATTCACAAATTATATTTTGAGTATATTTTAGGGGAATTTAGTATTACACTATCGATTACCCACAGCTGAGTACTACCCCAAGGGGGCAGTTTGCTTTCTTTTGATGATCCATAAAACAGGCGTTAGAATAGCCTCCCCATCCCTAGTAGTTTAGATGAGAAAGTTTATCCACATCACTCAATAGATGCACATTTCACCATTTTAATGAAAAAGAAAATACTTATGGGACCGACCCCTCAATCTGTCTACTTAAATAGATTGAGATGTCACCTTCAATCCACCATTTATTGTGATCTATGTGATCCCCACAACACATAATAAATGACGGACTAAGGGTGCCACCTCAATCTGTTTAGATTGACAGATGAAACCCCCGGTTCCAATAGCAGTTCTGGAATGAAAAATGCCAAACTTAGCATTTTCTTACTGCAAATCTTCCTGTCCAGTCATGGTTTTTAAATAATTTCATACCCCTTAAATAACCTTCATCAAATGTGCACCACCGTTTTCTAATTCCTACAATACACATTTCAATTTTTTAATTCTTGTTTATTAGTTTCTCTCTCCAACGTCCCATTAAAACAACTCATGAGCCATTAGCCATAGCTTTTGAAAGCATGACTCGATTTTAAATGGATTTTCAATTTGGTCTAGCAAGGAACGCAATTTTAGTGCCACATTTTTCAAATTTGATTGGTTCTTACATTGGAGTACATTGGTGAGGAGTACAATGAATATACATTGATTTAAGGTGAATGCAAAATAGAATTTGCGTGATGTTCTTGATGTTGTTGATAATGGGATGCAAAATAGTTTTTGCATGATGTTTAATGATGTTAATGAGGGGTAATGCAAAAATGGATCTTGCATGATATGTTTAATGTTGATAATGGGATGCAAAATAGTTTTTGCATGATGTTTAATGATGTTAATGAGGGGTAATGCAAAAATGGATCCCCATCATCCGGTGATTATCATTGGTGTTTGAATAACTCAGTCACTGGTGATTTTCAGCGGATGATAAGGTTACAACTTTTAAAATTAGCTAATTTTTTACGAAAATAATCAACCTGATGAAGAGAATATCTTAACTTAAAATGAGCCCATAATTCATCTCTTCTCATTTATAATTTAACCAAAACCAACCAAAACTTAAATCTATTTGGAAAACGAATTTTAAGGAGGAATTTTGTAGGGATCAGGAATTTAGGGATGGATTTTGAGGAAAAATAACAAAGGGCTATTAGATTATAAGGAGAGAGGCTCTACATGATTGATTAAGGGTCATGTTAACGTGTGCCCTAAGGGCACACGATAACGTTATTTTTGAAGGAGTTTTTTTGCCAGTTAGAGGTCTTCAAATGAGCTAAATTTTTGTATACATAATATTATCATTATTTGTGAGATGTTCGTAAAAAATCAGCTCAATCAGAAATATCTAACCCTCCAAACAAATCACTTTAAATGTCACCCGTTCATTCACTCTATTAAAGTCTAAATTAAGTGTTCGTGGTACTAGAGGGTGTTAGAGGCCTCTGATTGAGCTGATTTTTTTAGATATGATCCAAATAGTATAAATAACATACATATCTAAAAATCAGCCCATTTAGACAACCTTAAGAAGCTAAACAAAACACAAAACTAAAAAGCTTATCATGTGCCCTTAGGTCACATGTTAACAAAATCCATTGATTAAAACCAACAGACGATGAAAGATAGGAGAATTGATAAAAGTAATTTTTTGTTGTCCCACTTTTCAGAATTTCTGTTCTCCAAAATTGGTACATATAAAACCTTTGTAAATGGGACAACTATTTCAAACTTCTAATGCCTCAAGAAAAATTGAAGATACAAAAATTTAAAGGAAAAAAAAAGTATGCTCTCAGTTGAAGGGCCAAAATTTTTCCACATGAGAAATTTTCAGAGGGAAAAAACTGTCTCCATAATAAATACACATATCAAGAAAACCCTATCTTTCATGCTTAACGAAGACTTCTCCTTCTCATTAAAAAGAGGGATCGAAATCTTATCAACCCAATCCCAACTAGTTAAAGAAAAGCATCATCAGTCAACACTAAGAACGAAAGAAGGGAAATTTCAATCTGAATATATATTATTATAAAGAGAGTCTTGAGAAAAACCTCTAAAAATGATTCTTTTCAGTGTGGTTAAAGCAAATCAATCATCATCGAGCAGCCATTATAGGCTAACCAGGCTATCTGATCATCAACGGATGAAAAAAAATGAGTTGCAGAAAAAATTAAACTAAATTTAACACTCAAATCTACTAAGTAGATCGAAATCGAATCTAAATATTCACAGAAACGAGAGATTTACCAAATGAAAACGAAAAAAAAATAAAAAAATTAGCATCAAATCAGGAAAAACAAATGTATGAATGAGATGTAGAACAACGAGAAAAAGCGAGAATCCATGGGGGAAGGAAAGCCGCATGTCCAGAAGCTCTTTTTTTGGATCGATTTCGCAGCTCTTCTTGTTTGTCTCCGCTTTAAGAAAATAAAGCAGAGATTGATCTATAAAAGATGAAGAAGAAGAAGAGTGCTTTTTCGAAAGAAATAAAACAAACAGAGACGTCTGAGACTAATCCATCGAATGTAGATAAATGAAGTTAAAAGGAGAAAAAACAGAAAGAAAAAAAAAAACGGCTATTCTGCTGAGGAGGATGAAACGACTGAAAGAGGGAAGAGATCGCAGCGAAATTTATAAACAGAGAAACTAGGGTTTGACGAGGTGTTATTCTACTTTATTATTGGGCTATATTATTCACAAATCTACGAAGTTGCCCCCCTTCATTTGATGGCCTAGATTGACTGAATCTGACAGGCGCTTTTTTTATCCAACACAAAGTTTAGAAAGGTATTTTGTAAAGGCGCTCCCCCAATATTTGGTGGCAGGCTCACTAAATACTTTTTTTCATTTTGTAGGGTTTTCTTTCTTTTCTTTTTTTTTTCAATGGGGCCTTGTGTTTTAAGTTATTTTGTACATCTACTTTTTAAGTTACGAAACATTATCTCTACGAAATCATTTTGGGACGAGGTGAGTTTGCCGAAAAAAAAAAAGTTAGGACAAGACAGTCTCGAGCAAGACGAGTGCAAGACCTTAGTAACCGAAACCTTGGTATAGGGGTGACGCTCCCCCTTCGGAATCTCACGCTCCCGCTCTGAACGACGCTCCGACGATCCCGCTCCCGCTCTGAAGGTATTTTAGAACTAAGAACATTTTTTTATCGGCCGCTCCGTGATCGGTTTAATAGGAATATTTCTTTTAATGGTTCATCCCTGTAGTAATAGTGTGAACTGAATTGCAAACATGTAAAGGTAAGAGAACTCAACAAGACAAACGGAGGGATAAGGTTTACACTGATTAGTTCTTACTCTTCTTACAAGTTTTTTATTCGTTCCAGAACCAGTTTCAAGTCTATTCCCAAGTATGAAAAGTATGGATGCAAAAATGAGCATTTTTTGTTCCGGATGTTTCAAATTACAGGATCTTTGTTTTGAACGGTTACATGATGATGTCTTTGAAGAATTAATAGCATTGATCATACCCTGTGTTTAGGGGCTCGTTGTTAAAACACATTCCTTACACCATAGCAAAACTCAAAATCTTCTGCAAGTTTCAGTTCAGAGTCGGAAAAAAAAAAAAAAAAAAAAAACAAGAAGCTTTTCTTACAAAATCAAGATGGGCATCTAAACGGCGAACAGGAAAACATTAATCAGTGATATTGATCATACTAATTAATTCAAAGAATCAGTGTAACCCTAACTTAAATCCAGGATAGGTACACCACTAAAATCCTCCTAAAATAATCCCTTTGGTTGTTGGTTTGTACAAAAAGCCAATGAACCATTCTGTCTGATCAACAGAGTTTTACCAAACTCAGCTGCTGCTGCCCCCCTTCCTCCTCTTGGAGGAGAACAAAATTGGGTTCGTCGCAGTTCTTCAACCAGGGGAAAATAATACTGACACCCCTTTTCTACTACCACCCATATCTCCAAGAGTTTTCCGAAGGAATTCAGTTCAGTGAAGAGTTACAGAAGAAGATAGGACATACCACCGCTCTACAAGAAAATTCCACCAACAAGTAGAAATAGAACTCCAGTGATCAGAGAGCTTGATAAAACACCACCACCGAAATGACGCACAGAGTTGGACGCAGTAGAGTTAGATGATGGAACAGACATTGTCCCGTTTAGGAAGGTGCCATTCCTACCACCACTACAAATACAACAGAAACAAAAATGTCAGGATAAGAAAGTTGGGGTGAAAATAATAAAACAGAACGGAGTTATGAATTAAAGTTTGAAGCGATTTCACTTTTGCTTAACTAGAAAAGGAACCACAAAACAATTGACATAGATAAACAAAAATCATGGCAGGGTTCAATCTGTACCTTCCAGGAAATATACAGGTACCGTGACCTGCACCACAAAACAATCCAATATCAGTAACCTTTAAGCTTTAAAAGTTAAAACTTAATGAAGGAAAATGTGTCTATGCATGCATCGAAATTTGGAGAAATAAATTCAAGAGAGGATTTCTCACTTGGGTCGGTGGTTGTAACGGTAGCTACACCGTTGAAGTAACAACTCCCAGGAGCCATTCCTGACTGATGATAATACGTATCGAATGCATACGTAGCATGTGCAGCCACGCTATCCGGTTCATAGCATGGCTGACCCTGCACCAAATCCGAACAATTCACTTTTCCTTGCCCACAAGCCCAATCCAGTGCTGCTTGCAACATCTTCTGATCAGCACCATCTCTTGCTACACAATAAGTCTGATTAGTCGTGTCATTTGCCAATATAACTCCAGAACCCGTTAAATGCATGATATAAATTGGAATACCATTTGCATCAAATAACCCCCAATTCTTCTCAGAAACTGACCCAGGTCTCAAATCTTCATTATAAAGCTCATATATGTAAGTACTAATCACCACCCCTGGGTGTTTTGGAGTCCCCGTGTTATTCAACACATGCCGGATCAAGTTGCTGTTATATGTATTTGCATTATCAATAGTGGCATCCGGCTCATTAGTATCACCTTTTGAAGGCCAACCTGATTCTGTAACTACAATTGGAATATTTGTGAAGTTCAAGTAAGCCATGGCAAAATAAGCTGCATCAACTACAGCATCAAAAACATTTGTGTAGTGAAGGAGAGTGTTGGAATCTACTGCTTCCTTGTTTGGAGGGAGAGGACGGAAAAGTGCATAATCCAACGGGATAACGTTATTTGATTGCATGTAGTCATAGTAAGGGTAGACATTAAGCATTAGGTAGGATCTCGTGGACTGCAAGAATTTGAGCATTGGAACCAAAACTGGTTCCCAGGAACGGTTAAAGAAGGCTTGGGATGGTGGAAAGGAATCGAGAATAATCGAAGAAGAGAGTGGTGTGGAAACTTTAACTTGACTATCGAGGTTTGATGCAACTAGGGCTGAGTGTATGTATTTAAGAGCAGAAACAAGGACTGGTGCAGCATTTGGGAGTACAGTTAGGATCTCCGATCCAACGGCTATGGCTGTGATGTTAGTGGCGGGAACATGGGCTACCACATTACGGGCCACCCAGTTGGCAGCAGTGGCGTTTGATTGGCCAACACCAAGGAGTTCGTTGTTAGGCACAGAAACAGTAACACGTATTCCAGTGTTAGCAAGTGCAAGGAGCATTGCCCTGTCAGCATCATAGAGCCGGACATGTCGGATTTGTTGGGCTTTGAGTAGCGCAACTACCTGAGTCGGGTTTGGCATGTCTGAGAGAGCTGTGCCGATGTTCACACCAATAAAGGCACCTGAAATATGACAAGGAAATTATTTATTTGTATTCTATTTTTGCTATTATTTTGGTTGTTAATTCTATCTTGTAATATTCACTGTCCCTCAAGGGAACTATTGTAAATAATTTAATCATCATAATATAAATCCTCAACCCTAACTAGGATTAGAGAATTTCCCATACAAAATAAAGGCACAAAGCAGTGTGAAAGTCCGAAATTGTGCGTAATAACAGTATTTATTGGACGCAATAGATCAAATGCAAGCAGTAGAACAGGATTCAAAAGAGATAGTTAAAAAAGAAATAAGATTAGATGGTTAATCATTCAATCCCTCCCATCTATGATATATCTCTTCATACAGAAGCAGCCATCAGAAACTATGACGCCCAGATATTTCAATTTTCAAAATGGGTGTCATATCAAAGTTGTGGGTTTTATTCACCTACATTAAGTGTGAGTAAACAAAATTGGGCACCATTTAAAGGGCCCAAATTTAACTATTCAAAAGAACCCACTTGGATCATCCTAGCCATCCACTATCTAACAAGATTTTAAAATCGGACGGCTCAGCAGTAGATCCAATACATAGTGTGGGGTCCCAAACCATTACTTTCCATGTGGTATGTACACACTACACAGGAAGAAACTGCAGAAATATTATTTCTGTATCATTTTAGTCTTGTTTTGAAAAGTTTTAGATGGACAATAATTACATATTTGTTACAACTTGTGTGGACCTTTCTTTCATTTTTTTTTAACCTTTCTTTATTCCTTCAAACATATTCTTGAAGGCATGAATATTTGATATAAAACTCAAACTCACATATACAAAAAAAAAATACATATGATCTAGGTCACTGCCAGCTGTTTTTGACACATCAATGACTAAAAGTGCCACTAGCTGACAAATTTCAAGGATTTTGGAAATCCAAGCTACCACTACTTAACACTAATTTGCAGAAACCTTTTCCCAAAGAATGTGACAGTTTTGTCCTTCCCTATTGTTATTATAATTTATAAGATTATTCACATAATCCATATCAAAGTCATTTACTCAGGCCACTTAGTTAATTAATCTCTATACTTAATATGAAGGGAAGAGACCTTCAAAACAATTATTGAAATCGAAAAAATTTATTTCTTCCTGGAAACCATCCAAAATGCTTTTCAACAAAATACTATATGTAATAGGGGGTAGTTTTGTCTTTTTCAGTAAAATGATGTTGAATGTAACATACAATTACCACCCAGGTTTTGAACTGTTCTCACTTTTTTTATATAATGAGAAAAGTTAACGTCGGTCACTCAACTAAATGATAAGAAAACAGAATAAAATGGACTCAAATATAATTGACATAAAAGTCATGTACGTGCTTCCGGCTAGTAGGTTTTAAAAATGAGCATTAAAAACAATAGTTTTCATCCTTTAGTATGGTTGGTAGTTCATTCATGTAACAATTAATAATAATAAATACTATTACACTATAAAAATAAAAATAAAAAATAGCTGGCCCTACCATAACGTTTTAAAGCATGAAAGGCTATAAATTGAAGTGTACGGACAAGACACTTTGGTAGTATTTGCCGGGGCTTTTTTTGAAAAAAAATTTAAAATTTTTTTATTAGATAATTAAAAAAAAAAATTGTTTTAGATTGTGATGTTTACAATAGGTTTTTTTAACCAACCTAAGTCTTCTCTTATAATATATTATAATAAATTTGTATTTTTTAATATTTCAGGTCATTTTTGACAAATGACACACAAATAATAACATGTATGACATAAGAGTTGCACATAAAAAGTAATCAGATCAAATGGGGATGACATGGAGTACTGATCAGTGGGACCATTCACATGCAACCGACTGAATTGCATTGATATTAAATTATTAACATTGCATGTAGCATATAAGATGACAAATGTACCCACTCACAGAAGCTACTTTTAGTCTTTTTATATTATCAATGCCTTGAAGGGTATTTTTGTCATTTTCAGAAGTGGGGCATTCTAGAGACTGAACTCTGAAGATTAATTTCTAAAACAAAATCAGGGGCTCTACTGCACTAGTTACATTTTTCTACCAGTCTCACCATTTTTCAATCTCTCTCTCTCTCTCTAGATGTTTGAAATGTAAAACTCTTCACTCTGTTCAACCTAATCTATTTTCCATTGATGGACCAAAAGTATTCAACAATCTTCTCTTGACAAAAAAATATGACTTTAATAGATTTAGACTCCCCAAATACTTTCTTTTTCACATTTTCCCCCATTTTTAATGGTTGCTTAACCAGCTTGAAACCTCAAACCCACAAAAAAAGAAAAGAAATGGAACTAAAACTAACCAAATAAATCTCAAATTTCTTCCTTTCCTGCTTTAATGTCCAACATACCTACCTTTCATTTCTACCAACCCACTTAAAATACTGGTTGATAGTACAAAAAAAATGACCAAAATCCATCCTCAACAAACACAATCAGTTAAAAAGAAAAGATGGGTTTTTTTCTTTTTGAATAAGAAAGATTATATCAGATGAGGGGAGGAGAAATGAAGTCGTGAAGAGATGCTTAAACAGAGAGGTGTCAGAGAAGTGTAAAAGAAGAAACAAACCCATTTCACTCTTTTATCAGCTCAAACTAAACCAGAAAAAAAAAAACAAATCCATGAAAAAATAAGTGAACCCACATTACCAAATGAACAGAAAAACAAGTATAAGAAGAATAATGCTTTCAAAAAGAGTAGAAGAAGAAGAAGAAGAAGAACACACCTTCATCAGCAGTAACAACAGAGAATACTGCAAAAAGCAAAAGAAGAAGCAAAGCCATAGCTAGATTCTTCAGTGACCAAAATCTCAATCTTTCAAAACCACATACAAAACCCAGTTCAGAAATCTGATGAGAGAGAAAGAAAACCTAGAGAGATGAGGAAAACAGGGGAAATGGGGACACTGTTTTGAGGTTTGTAGAGGGAAGAAAGGACTGGAGTGGAATTAAAATAAAAAATTTATCAAGTAGTGAAAAGTAGTGGGAGAGGAGTTTTATAGGTGGGGTGACTAGGTGGAGTTTTGTCGTGGTGGGGATATGTGTTTTTTTTTTGCATCAATCACGTGAGGTTAATGTCAGAGATCAGACGGCTGAGATTCATCTGCAGTTCCTCTTAACAGAGTCCTTGGGGACATCGTAAGCTGCAGGACTTGTAGCCGTTTAAACGATGCTCTCTGAAAGAAGGTGCGATCTACGATGTGAGAGTTTTCAGTCTGACGTGGCAACTAGCTGTATTCAACGGTCATATTTTCTGTGTCCTTTTTTTTTTTTAACTTTCATTTTTCTATTTTCTTTGCTACTTTATCTTCTTTTTGGATTCCACAAAAAATAAAAATAGAATTAAAATAAAATAAAATAAAAATATAGTTGGGGTTATTAAGGAATCTGCCTTGAGCAGTGAGTGCTGCTACAGCAACAGATATTTCGAAGTTTTGCTGGTAGGGAAAAAAACCGGATTGGAGTTACGGTTCAACATGTGAACCGGAACTGAATCGGTTTGGTTACAGAACGGTCCTTAGTTTTTAATTAAAACGGGTCCAAAGAGTTGGTTTGGTAGTTACCCTGGATCCCCAGACTCATTACATGGCCCACTTAGGGACGATGTATGCACTAATGTTGATCTAGATGATGAATAGATCATCGTCACAAATAATCAGTGATTGGATCAATTCAATGCGACCCCATTGGCAGTAAATAAATAAATTGTGTTAGAGATATAACTGGTATTTTATAAAAATAAAAAAATAAAAAAATAAAAAAATAAAAAAATAAAAAATATATATATAGGGGTGGACGGACGGACAATCGGACAGCTAAAGAGATGTCACGCCGCCACCCACCCCAAAGCCCACTGTCTATATCCTCCCTTCATTCTCTTTCTCTCTTATGCATTTTAGGGGCAGGCACACCCCTTAGCCAACCCAAATGACTTAAGGGGGTAGCTCCTTATACTTATAGTATATAGATGAGTGTAGGTAGTAGGTGCACATGCACGTCGTCATCATATATACGAAGAAGAAGATAATATATGAAAGTGATATAAATGATTAATATTGGCAATTTATTTGGTTAATATAAGGACTACTTAGCATGATTGGTTAATTTTCTTCTTCATTACAAGGGATTGTATGTGCCCTCTATTCTAAAACTTTTAACCCCATTAGATGTTGCTCGAAAAAAAACCAATGAAAATTAATAATTTATTTTTCAATAAACTTTTGATAGCATTAGATATCTTATAATAAATTATTTTTTTGTGAAAATAATCCATATAGCAAATGAAGAAAACAATCTTACAAAAAATTAAGTCGTTGGTTCGATTCTACGTGGTCTCCATAAACCTAAATAAACGTGAGCATATAAAGGGCACATGCAAATGAGAACAAAAGATCCGCTCTCTCGAGTTGCGGGTTAATCATGGATGTGATATTGTGGTGATTAGGGTTTGGTTGATCCCTTCCACACTTATTACATACGTAAATGAACCTAACACGCCGGTGTTGTTTTGTTCCTTTCTTTTGGTATGGTTGAAGGGCTAGTTCTGCTTCCTTTTGCATATTGATATCCATATTCTCATTCCCATGTGGTGTTGTTCATTCTCGTCCTATTTTCTCTCTCTAGATCTCTCTATCAAATAACTATTTTGGTGACTCTTGTCTTCTTCTCTGTGTCTTGTGCTTTCAGGGTTGATATCCACTCAGTATTTAGAAACTTCATTTTTAGTATGGGTTTAATGTGTACATGCAGCTTTGGCATTGATCAGACTTATATAATATGTGTTAGTTAAATATAGTGGGGGTTTGAAAACTTTGTTTCAAATCCTTAACATATCCAAAAGCTTCCCTTCATGATCTTCCATTTTCTAAATCGTTTCTATTATTCCTGAGTAGTCCTGACTCGAAGCTTCTTCCTCAATTATTATTATTTTTTTTCTGTTTTTAATTTGTTGCATTATTAATTTGTGAAGCTTCTTCCTCAACTTTCTTTTTTCAGTTTTTAATTTGTTGCTTTAAGAAGATCGATCATTTTATACTCACTATATAACCAACAATATGACAAATCACACGTGACGTGACATAAGAAAAGTACCCTCATAAAATTTCATGGTGAACATGAAAACTAAAGTCATACCAAATAACCACAATATATTACTTGGGTATCCAAATTGTTGCATCCTGCATCTGGTTTTCACAAAAAAATAAAATAAAATCAAATCAAATCTGAGATCCACAGTCTTATTAACGGATTTACAATTGTCGAGTCATTGAAATCAAAGATGTTAAATTTTTTTTTGGTCCCAGGGATCTTGACTCTTGTAAAAATAACTTATTTTCATTTTTGTGCAACTACGACTTTATAAGGACGGATCGGCTTACAGGCTAGAATATACAGGTTATATGTACAAGTTCCGATGGGGCATATACAAAAGTTGATCTAAGTGATGATATTTTGGGAGAATGTTGTTTTCACCATGTAGATCATCCTCACTAAAAATCACTTAATTCTAAAACTGATAGCTGCATAAAAAAAATTGATCGAAAGTTGATTAAAATTTAACGGTGAAAAATGAACAATTAGAAAAATAGGCAATTTTATATGGGATTAGAAGTTTTAGAATTGTGTGATTTTTGGTGAAAACGATCTACATGGTAAGGAGAACATTCTCACAAAACATTAGCTAATCATATATGGGCTTGATAGGATCATATTATTTGGTCCCAATCCAGCTGAGCCCACTATATCCATTGATCCACTCGAGCCGTTGGATCCACATAATCGGGTGCCTAATTATGGTTGATATACCTTCCTTGAGGCGTAACGAATGTTTGCATGTGGCAGAACGTCAGGGTATCGGATAGAAGTGATTATATTAATTAATTATTATTTTATAAATAATATAATATTAATTATTTTAGGGAGAATATTATTTATATTTTAAGTAGTTTTATTATTAGGAGTTTATTACTATTTTCAGTAGGATAAGTATTCTCTTTCTTAGTGAGCAAGTATTGTAGCTATTATAAATAGCCCCATTGAGTGATTAATTAATAGCAAGATGAAGAATATTTTAGTTACTGGTTGCTAGTTTATGTTAATTGGGTTGCTCGTGCTGGCCTCTGAGTAAGAACCAATTCGGTTCTTATTAGGGCCCCACATGAGCATGTACATATAACATGTACATTCTAGCCTGTAAGCGGATCCATCCTCTCTCTATATATATAGGCCACGACACCGATGTGATCATTGAAATGTCTTCCTGAGAGTCTCCGATGTCCCAGTTATTAAAAAAATGTATTTCTTAGTGGATAATTATTTTTTTGCCTCTAACCAATGGCAGACCCACATTTTTTGTTTCTAACCACTAACTAGTGATAGTAAGAAAAAAAAACTTTTATTTTTGGACTTCAAATCTACCAAGTGGTAATAAATGATCTGTTAGAGGAAAAAAAAATAAGGGGATTTAGGCCAAAAACCCTACTTGAAAAATATTTTAGGATTTAGCCCAACAAACGTTTTCTTTTAGTCTAAAGCCCCTGGGGTTTCAGTGAAACCCTCTCTCTGTGTGTAATTTATAGACTGAGGGTTTCAGTCAGTTACCCAGGAGCTTTAGACTAAATGAAAATGTTTATTGGGCAAAATTCAAAAATACGTTTCAAGTAGGGGTTTTTGACTAATTTTCCCAAAAAACAATCACCCCTTTAAGTACTTTCAATCAGGGTGATTCTATAATTCAATGGAGTGAATCCGTCCTCAGGTTCATTAACGTCCTTGAAGATCATTTCAATGAAACTTCGCACGCACATAGGCCATTTTGTTTGTCCAATGTGTTGGGTGGAAAGGGTAAAATGTTGCCTCTGGTGAGCACGTAACTAGGCTATCTCTAAACCAACTCAGCTCAATAAGTTCCAACTCCACATCAGCCCATTCGGATTACAATGGGCTAAAATTCAAAGCAGAAATTAGGGTTTCTTTAAAATTTAGGGTTTCAAATTCAATGTAGTAGGATTTGTCTAGAAAGTGTATACACACTTCAAGAAGAGTAACCATTTAAATACCTAAACTCTCATGCTTTGTTGTCTCATTTCTATCTCTCTCTCTCTTCACCCCGGAATAAGGCTGCATTCATTCTCTGCCATTTCTGAAACCCTCTTTATTGTGAGAAAAGTATCTTTAATTAAGATCTCTTTCTTTTTGTTTTCTTCACTTTCTTTTTACAGGTTTTACGGATTCACTATTTGTTTTGTTTTTAGTTTTTTTATTTATTAGGGTTTGAATTAAAAATGTGAGTTTTTGCTTGTTAAAACAAAGGCAATAAGTGAGCGTCACTGATTCGCTGGGGATTACAGAATAGCGATTTCAGCCCTTTGCGTTGCCGAAAGTTAATAAAAGTTCTGGGATCTCAAGATTCCTGCAATTGCCGACACGGCTTCTGCTTTTCGGAAGATCCTACATTTCAATTCTTACTACTACTTACTTCTCTGCTCTCACCATCTTCAAATTTTGCTCTCTCTCTCTCTCTCTCTCTCTCTCTCTCTCTCTCTCTTTCCCCTTTGTTGAAGACTAGACTAGAGTGAGTGAGAAGCAAAGTACCCTCCCCTTTGGTGCACCTTTTAAACTAGTTTAACACCGGAATCGGAATATGGTTCCTGAAAAGGTTTAAATCTGTTTGTTGCCTTCGCATAAATAATTAAAAAACGAATGGGTCAGGTCAGGTTATATAGCCCCTTAAAAAAAAAACCATAAAGAAATTAAAAAGAAAACAAAAAAAGAAAAATTTTTTTAAAAAAAAAATAAAAAAAAAAAAAAAAAAAAAATAACAAAAAATAAACAAATAAAAAAAAAAAAAAAAAAAATAAAAAAGATATAAAAAAAAAGAAAAAAAAAAAAAAAAAGTAATATAAAAAAACAAAAAATAAAAAACAAAAAAAAAAAAAAAAACAAAAAAGAAAGAAAAAGAAAGAAAATAAGAAAAGAAAAAAAAAAAATGTAAAAAGAAAAAAAAAAAAAACAAAACGGGAGTGTCGGAGCGTAGTTCGGAGCGGAAGCACGAGGTTCTTGAGCGGGAGCGGCATCCCTATACCAAGGTTTTGGTTACTAAGTTATGGGCCCACAAATATTTTGAGAAGCTTCTTTAACACAAATATTTTGAGACTCGTCAACATTTCTTCCGCCTTCACGAAGAGTAACAATAAGCTTGAATTGACATTGTTTAGGTCACATTTTCGAATCCTACTTTCTTATTTACTCTTTATCACTATCTCCCAAAAGGCTACTGGTTTTTACTCTAAACTTCTCCTTGTTACATGCCTTAACCTTTTCCTTAACAAAGATTTAAGCTTCTTGAATCTCACATACTCCGCGCCTTAAACTTCAAATCAGAGCAGTTACATAATTTTCAACATGAATTGACAAGAAATTAACCATAGCTAATTTCAAAATCCAAGGACTCAGAAAGAACAAAAAAAGATAAACTTTCAAGTATATTTTTTTCAATATTTTTACTTTAACATTCATGTATGCCTATGCTAAGCCACAGAGTAAGAGGAAAGGAAGAACCTCACATTGGACAATAAAATGAGAAGATAAGTAAAGAAACCCTCACTAGAGAGATCCCAGTTAAAGGAGGATCTCATTCCAAGATATCAACTACTCCTACTTATATCTCATCAAAAACCAAATACTCGATAAGACCTATTACTGGTTTCTCACCTTCCATTTGCTCCTAGTCTCCAACAAACAATGAAGGGAAACCCCTTCACAAAAATCACCTGAAGACTTGATAATTAATGAGTACCAACTACGAAAGTGTTTCAATATTGTCATGAAGATTGTCCAACTAAGGTCAAACTACCTATAAAAGATTTTCCATAACTGAGAAGCCAACAACAAACAAAATCACCGCTAACCATACACAATTTTTTCATCTATGCATTATGTATGTTTCTCTACCAAACCCATTTCCGAGCTCTTCTATTGTACTTGCATTGAATCACTCCAAATCTGCACTTCTTCCATCTTCAAATCACTGAGGTTAAGATAAACCTGTTGATCTAACTCTAACAATCTCTCATCACAAACCCCTAAATTCTAGATAGAATACAAGGAAAAGTAGAGGGACGGAAAGGGAGGGAGGTTTCAAGATCCCTCTACATATCCCAAACCACACTAAAAAGAACTCTATCTCATCCTAAATTTAATGCCCAAAGTTGAAATCTGCAAAAAAATTTCACAATTCTTCCTGTTCTTCTCCAAGGTCCAAACATCCATTACCAGTTCCACGTTCACTCCTGATTCATATATCTAAATAGTAACAAGTCTGAACTACCCCTGCAATAGGCTACACAATTGATAAGCATTCGATAGATGAAATTTATGAGCATCATTCATACTCTCAACAAGAAATCCCTAATTAACCTCTAGAACTTGCCAACAGCATTGCTTGGAATAGGGAGTAAGTACAGGAAATAAATCAAAAGGTAAGTTGGAACAGCAGAATGCTTTTGATGAAACTTGTCTTATCACATTATTAACACCCTTCTTTCTAGAAGTTAGTCTCCTCTCTTGGTGCTCCATCACAGCATACCAAATACCTTTAGCACAACATCGCATGTTACTTTATCAAATCCATCATGTTAGTCAACTGAACCATTCCTAGAGACCACATGTATTGAGATTCAATGCCCAAAGACATGCATCTCAAAATCTTAGTTGCCTTTTTCTAAATAAAAATAAATAAATAAATAGTTGCCTTTTGACTTTGAGAGACCATGGAATCTATACATATATAATATATGTCATCTAAAAACTGAAAATGGGGTTATAAAAAAAAAAAACGAATATGGGATCTGCCACACCAGTAGCAAAAAATTCATTTACCATACACTCTCAAGCCTGCTTCTTTATGTCTACCCAATTAGCTAGCTAAGAATCTCCATGAAGAATGTGAATAGAAACGGACTATGGTATCTCTATGTATAAGGCCTTTAAAAATCCGGACATAGCAAAAAGCATGTTGAGATGCACTACATTTCTTGCTAAAGCACATACAGTCAATATTTCAGTCTTACTTCCTTCAGAAATTTCTAGCACAAGTGATCGGGATTCCAACTTAAAAGAAGTAATCATCTCCTCAGTCCACTTTATTCAAGGAGACTTTTCACTATTAGGTATTATGTAACAAACAATGTGACTTAAGGTCTCATCAAAGTATTAGCCACAACACAAAGATAAAAAAATAATCTCTTCCCTGCATTCATCAACTTCTGCTCAACTTTGATTTGTGAAGCAACAAAACATATGTCAGAAGCTGCACGACGTTCTCGTTGTCAACCACTTCAAGTATGAGTAAGCATCTAAGAACACTGTCAGCACTCTTATCAAATGTGATGTATCAATTGATTATAGAAGGTCAATCCCTTTAGGATTATTCACCAAAAAAATAGTATTTGAGCACCTCTTCCTATCTGTCTACCCATCAGACATAAAAATGTACTTCATCTTCTTCCATTTTGAGTTATACTTTCATAACTTTCCAGTCACCAACCTCAACCTTTTTTTTGTAGAAAAATACTTCTTACTTCATGATATGCATATTAGCAAAGAGTGGACTTTTCACCAAATTAAAAGGTAGAGCCTTTTAAACTGTAGTCTAAGAAAACTTTCTTCGTATCTTCCTTCCAATCCTAGTGGAGTGCTTTCTTCCATATGTTTTTATGCCTTTGATGATAATGGAAGTTGATAATAAACTAGTTTATGGGCTCCTATGGTATCCTAAGACATTAATCCCAACCTGACACAGAAACCCTAACCGAATGGCACTAGGCTAACCCAAAGAAAAGAAGATCCCTCAGGTTGGGCCCACCAAAATGCACCCTAAAACTAACCCTAGGTTAGGATTTCGAAACTTCTTAACAGAAACTTTGAAGACATGAATGCAGCAATCTTTTCCAAGCCTAAAAGTAACCCTAGGTTATAATTCTAAACTTCTTAATAGAAACTTTGAATACATGAATGAAGCGCTCTTCCAATTCTTCCATTGCCCAAGTTCCCAACTTAAACACCAACGCTATATTTTTTATTTTGAATTTGTTCCATTCCTCTATTAGTTACAGATTGTGTTTAAGAAAAATATAAACTCGATCAAGAAATATTAGTACTTGAACAATATAACATCAAGTAAATGGACTAAATTCGATTTCCTAATACATGGAAACAATCAATTGACTTTTAATTGAAGTAGTTTTGCACACCCATCAAATCAAAGAGGTCTCGAATATTTCAACCTCCGTTACCAAACTAAGTTTAGTTGAATGTAGTTTCATCACTCACTCATCATGTCTGCATTTAAACCTTAATGAGAAAATTACATTGTGAATGGTAACAGAATCAAAAATTTCAATCATATTCCAACAATTAAAAAGATACTAAGAAATTGTAAAGATGCTCAGAAACATAAACGGAAACGCACAACGTATCCACAATTGCTAATAAAGTACTTGTACAATAGTGGGTTAAAAAAACAAAATCAGCATCACTACTATCACAATCTAAACCCTAAAAATCACGAAAACCTCACCAGAGAGAGTTAAATTGACTTAATTGGTCTTCGGATCAGGCATTGGGAAGAGTCCTGCACCAGCAGCACCTCTAGGAGGCGCAAACCCTAGAAACTTCTGCAAATTGGTGCGAATACTAATAGAGCACAAGAAATACAAGAAAGCCATCGAGCAATCAGTTGGATCATCACCTGGAATACCTCTGTGACTCATCTTCTGAACAAAACCAGCAGGAGAGAAAGGTAATTTGGCAACAGATTTCCCTTCAAAAAGCGAATTCAAGAATCCAAAAACAACGAAGAGAACAAGAGCAACGACGACACCGGATTTGATCTTAGAGAGAGAAAGATCACGGCTAGATTCTTTCAAACTGGTCTCAACTCGATCGATCTTCTTGGTTTTGGATTTCTTTGAAGGGCCTTTTGTGTCCACGGTTTTCATGGTTTCTAATTTCTTGGAAGCTTTGTCGATTGTGGAACGGAGAGATTTGTAGGAATTTGTGCGGTAGATGAGAAGCCATGAAATGGCTTCACAGAGAAAAGCTGTGCAGAATGAGATGCCAACTACTACTAGACTATCTGAGTATTTGAATGAAGTTAGTGGGGGTGCCATTGCAGAAAGAGAAGATGATGAAACAACAACAACAACAACAACAACAGAAAGAGAACAATTGGAGATCGGTGTTTCTCTCTCTTCTTTCTCTCTCTAAAAATTTCAGATTTTCAGTCGCTCTACGCTTTGTTTTCGTCTAATCATGGATCTAATTTTATTGCGTTTTTTGGTAGTTTGTATTCAATATGAATACTTCTCTGACATGTCTCCGTATGTAGTTATGTTTTGTACGTAGGGTGGCCGTATTTT
>MVGT01001410.1:4062-26495 GCA_002174775.1 Macleaya cordata | reverse complement strand
TACGGTAATGCTAGGGTTACAGCAATTTCTACAGAAATTGCTACCGAAGCTTAGGTGGAGCTTACATGGCACCTCGATTTCATGCGCTACGTCAGTATTCTGATATTTCTAAAAAGCAGCAGAAAGTTGGGCACGGAATCCCAAGTTCTCTTTTGGGTTTCTATTGACCGTTGATTAGAAACTAAAATCTACGGTCGCGATTAAACCTATTTTAAGGTCTCTTCCCCTTACAACCCAAACACAAGATTTAGGAAGAAAAAAATTTGGGTTTTTTGCTTCGACTGACGACCACCGGCAAAGAGGGATCGAGAATTATTTTTCGTCGCCGTTATCGTCCTCGTCACCGTCCGGCGTGGTAGAACGTCACATCCCAAAGCGATTTCGTTCTCCCTACGGTATCTTCTCTTCTTCCTCAGGCTCTAAAAATCTAGATCTAGGGTTCTAAGGTAGAATATGGGTTTTTTACTGAAATTCTTTTTATTTGTGGTGTTTATGGTGGTTCTACTTTCTTCTTCCTCAACTCAAATAACTAGATCTAGGGTTTTACTATAGAATTTGGGTTTTTGACTGATTTGTTTTATTTGTGGTGTTTATGGTGGTTGTACTTTCTTCTTCCTTAAGCAACTGATGAAACTAGGGATAATGATGTCTGATCAAACCCAATTCCACTTCTGATCATCCTTTGAGGTTTTTGCTGGATTTCAAAAAGCTCGAAATTTATGGTTTTAGTTTTTTTCAGTTTTCATTTTGATTTATCCGTTTCTGTTTCTGTTGTAGATCTTGAAATACACACCTAATTTGAGTTCTTAGCTCGATATGTAGTTCAGATAGTGATTATTGTTGTAAAAAATGTCTTTTTTTTTTAATTGTAGATGTTCATCTTGAATTTCTTTTTATGTTTCATATGTGCTTATTAAATATTGAAGTTTTTGATTAGGGGTTTTGTGTAAAAAAGTCTAAGTTTTTTTAACGCAGCCCTCTTAACAGTGCTCTTCTTTTTTGTGGGTTTCTGTTTTAGAGATTGCATTAATGATTCTATGACCAAGTTGGGACTTTGTAAAAAAGAATTTGAATTAATGAAGGTTAAACAAAATTTCAGCAAATTATGTCACTTTTTGGCATAAAAGTACATTTTTGCTTGTGCTTCAAATACTTACTTGGGTGATTTTTATATTTATTTTATTTGAAGGACATAAGCAGGGGAAGTTAACCTGCTTTATAAGTTGCAAATTTGAGTGAGGCATATATCTGATTCTTTGAATGACATACACTTACAATTTCAAATCTTTTGCAATTGTGTGTAGAGCGACAACTCAGGGTGTAAATACTTTGAATGGGTGGGTACATCTTCAAAGAAAAAAAAGTCAAAGATGAGGCTTCTTCATCCAATGAGTGCAAGAGGTTGATGGACAAATTTATATTGGAAGTTGAAGTTGAACGTCGCACGGCAGAGCGTCAAGCACAATTTTAAGCTTCAATTTTAGAAAAATTTAAAAGGTTTAGGATTGATTGATTAATCCTAATTGGTATCGAGTATATGAATTATTGTATTTTGTGTTTTTATGTATTGTAAGTTAGTCGAAGGGGGTGGGGTTAATGCACAATGTT
Source organism: Macleaya cordata (assembly GCA_002174775.1). Taxonomy (NCBI): domain Eukaryota; kingdom Viridiplantae; phylum Streptophyta; class Magnoliopsida; order Ranunculales; family Papaveraceae; genus Macleaya; species Macleaya cordata. Next base: position 24,887 of record MVGT01001410.1, on the reverse strand, counting down.
CTGGTAATATGTAAAACTGTTATAGTTATATGTTATTTATCTCTTTATTTTTTCTATTGTAATTGAAAACGTTGGATTGTGAGATTTTGTACTTCAAATCTAAGTAACCAGAGCGGGAGCGTCGGAGCGTCTAATTTAAAAATATTCAAGGTTCGGAGCGCCTTCGGAGCGCTGAGCGCCGTAAACAAAATAGCTAACAGGCCGTTGTATAAACAAGATGTTGGGCGTAAATAACATGTTCCCTAATATATTTTTTCTATTTTTATATTAATCACGGGCATCAAATTTGATGCACCTAGAATGTATTGAAGAGTTTTTTTTGTAAGGCTTAGGTGCATCAAATATTAAGCACATGTCAGCACCAAAATATTGTTTTTCAAATAAAACCCCCAAAATAGTCTTTCCTCTTCACCGTTTCCTATAAAAGAAACTTATGAAACCCTAAAAAGTAACAACTAAAGCAGGAGACGACGGCGTTTCTTCTTTCTCTCTCTCCTCTCAGATTGCTCGATTCATTCTCATTCCTCTCTTTTTTACTTTCTCTCTCCTAAAGCAGACGACAATAGATCGGACAAACAAGTAAGGGCTTTTAATTGGTAAAAAACCAGAAACCTCATTTACAAAAGGAAGATACAATGTAACTATATATGACCAAATGAAAGACAATCAATATATGCCATTACAAGAAAATTCCATGTTAAAGAAAGAACATGGGCTTTCTAATTATAATTAATACAAACACAGTATAACTTTAGGGGCTCATAGTTGATGGAACTATTCAGGAAGTCATGATTCTGCTCAAAAAAAAAGTTCACATACAAGTTATTTAAGGAAAAAAAAGTTCTACAGTACCCTAGATCTAGCATTACCGTTCGTTGGGCGGTAGAACTCTAGATCACATACAAGTTATTTCAAAAAAAAAAAAAAAGTTTAACTCCATGAATAGAAACACCATATTCTAGAACGGTACCCTAGATCTAGTCATTTGAGTTGAGGAAGAAGAAAGTAGAACCACCATAAACACCACAAATAAAAAGAATTTCAGTAAAAAACCCATATTCTACCTTAGAACCCTAGATCTAGATTTTTAGAGCCTGGGATGTGAGGTTCTACCACGCCGGACGGTGACGAGGAAGATAACGGCGACGAAAAATAATTCTCGATCCCTCTTTGCCGGTGGTCGTCCGTCGAAGCAAAAAACCCAAATTTTTTTCTTCCTCAATCTTGTGTTTGGGTTGAAAGGGGAAGAGACCTTAATATAGGTTTAATCGCGACCGTAGATTTTAGTTTCTAATCAACGGTCAGTAGAAACCCAAAAGAGAACTTGGGATTCCGTGCCCAACCTTCTGTTGCTTTTTAGAAATATCAGAACACTGACGTAGCGCATGAAATCGAGGCGCCATGTAAGCTCCACCTAAGCTTCGGTAGCAATTTCTGTAGAAATTGCTGTAACCCTAGCATTATCGAATTGTAAAACCCATATGAGATACAGAGGAATATGCTATTCTCTTTTTTAAATTGCGTTGACCGGGAGATGTTAAAGCTGCATAGATTATTTGCACAGTGCCTACATCATCAACCAGGGAGAAAATATAGAATGAGCATGGGGCAATAATTCCATATTGATCCGAAGCAATCCATAAGCTCCCATATGGATTTATGAACCGACATACTATTTTATAAAATCTGTACTATCGAATTCATACACCCAACAATAAAAAAATGGCTTATCTATTTTGTAGAGCATTAACAACATGATCACAAAGTGGCTTATAGAACAGACAAATTATTTTTTGAAATTTGTATTTTCAGGTTCACAAAACTAAAGTGTAAATGGATTGAATTAGTAAAAAAACGTGGGTTGAATTATCTATCGCCAAATTTTTTTGAAGTAGGGAACTATTGTCGCGCATAGACATCGCCAAGTACATCAGATTTACCAATGAAACCGTCACCAAAAGGTTATCGTAAGGAATGGCTATCTTAACTTCCACTACATATTACATGGGACAAACTAATGGCACATGCCAAGAATTTTGATCCTAAGAGCTCTTAAGTCATGGGAGGGGTGCACAACCACTGGGGCAAAGACCTATGTGCCGCCAATTAATTATTGCGGATGGCTATATATATATTTCACTGCATTTTGGACACCCCGCAACCACATCATATGGGGATCATACGGATAGGATCCAAGACATAATTTCTTATAAAGATGTTATCCTCACTATGTAGATAATTGTATAAAGTGAATGGATCAGCTTATAGCCTTATACGTACAGGCTCATGTGGGACCCACATGAGGTTGATCTAAGGGGTGAATTTTTGTGAGGATATTCTCTTCACCATGAAGATCATCTTAACCAAAAATCAGTCTATTCTAAAACTTCTAACCCTATCAAAGATTGAGATGAAGTTGATTAAAAACTAACGGTTGAAAATGAACGATGAGAAAAAGAGTCAATTTTTTATAGAGTTAGAAGTTTTAGAATGGACTCATTTTTGGTGAAGATGATCTACATGGTGAAGAGAACATTATTATAAAAAATCAGCCCTTAGATTAACCTCATGTGGGCCCACAAGAACCTGTATACGTAACCTATACGTATAAGGTTGTAAGCCGATCCAGACTCTAGTATAAAACCAAATCATTATAAAACTTCTAACTCTATCAAAATTTTGTTGAAAATCAACAATTAAAAAAGACACATCAATTTGCTGAAATTTTGAGAGCTGATTAGAAGATGTTAAAAGTTTTATAACGTATATACTAATTTTTAGATGTGATGATATACATAATGTGGAGATCATCCCCACTAAAAAATATCTTCCTTAAATCATCCTTTTTATTAACATCATCAAAACATGGGGAGACAGAAAAGTCCTTTATAATAACAAGCTAATTCTAATACTTTAGTGTTTGGTACAAGTGTCAGTATCCTTGTTAGCAATCACCCGAATTATACATGTTTAATACTCGTACTTTTTTGTATTTTCGAATAACGTTTAATATTTTCGTTCAAACGAAACCTAATCAATAATACACGAATTTTTTAGCTAATACTTTTAAAACACGTTTAAACTGGATAACCGAATGAAACATGTGAAAAATATTCCTATATTTAATGACTACCGGACTTTCAAGATAAAAAAATAAAAATAAAAAAGAAACCCTAGCTAATTGCTTAAGGACCCTTCTATGTTATCTCTCTTTATCTATAAGGACCCCAATTCTCTCAATTTCTCTCTTCGACCGAGACGCTCAGAACTCCATGAAGCATCTAGAAGACTTGGCCTATTGCCGAATTTTTTCTGCCGATTTTCTACATGTGAAACATATAAACACGAATTAACTCTAAATCAAATATTTCCCATACGACGAATATTTGACCGAATGTTGGACTGTATTACAATTCTTATGAAACCGAATAATATTCGTATTTATGCTGTCCTGAATTTTAGCCGTATGCCAAATTGCTAACAAGGGTCAGGATATGTAAGTATTATATTGGATTAAGACAGTACTACCAGCTTGAAAAGATCATCACTTCTTTTTCCAACCTTGCAAACGGTTAGAGAAACGATCAAGAAGGTATACAAATTTTTTGTCTAACCTCAATGAAAAAAATGGGAGTTCCAAGGTATTTGTCAGTTTTAAATATGATTTTGGACTACAAGAATTCTAGTAACAAGTTTACAAAGTCTATCATGTATTTTGGGAATAAAATAGATGTCGGATTTTTGATAATTAATAACTTGCCTAAAGCATCTCTAATTTCTTGAAGGAGATAGAGGGGAATTCTAGTTTGTAAGAGATTAGTAGGAAACGCGCAAATAAGAAGCAATCATCAGCAAATCTTTATTATATTATAATTGAAGTCGGGCCACGCCACGTGACATTTTAAGATAAATTCTCAGATTTTTCTTAACTATTAATGCGCCACCTCATTAATAATTGAACTGTTTTAAGAAACATCCCCACAATTTCGTCCTTTTAAACAACACAAGACAAGACTTTACACCGTTTCAAAATCCAAAATACGCTACTTTGAACCATTTCAATCCACGGTATTCTCACATCTCTTTATGCCTCTTCCCAAAACGGTGTATACAATCATTTGAAGATGGTTTTCAGATCAGAAAACATTAACACAGAGTAATCGCATCTCATAACTACACATCAAGAATTCTGCAATCTCAAAGTAAGTACCCTTTCTTTTGAATTTTCCATTTAATTGCTTCATTTTCAATTTTAGGGCAAAACCCATTTGTAGGTATCTTTTTAAGTATAGAAAATTTAATGGTTTTCAGATCCAAAAATTTAAAACAGCCCAATCGCATTCTCACAACAAGATTTCTGCAATCTCGAAGTAAGTTCCCTATCTTTTGAATTTTTGCTTTAGTTGCTTCATTTTTAATTTTAGGCAAAAATTAAAAGAGGGATAACTAATTTTCAATCTCCCCTTTCTGTATTTCTGCAATCTTAAAAGAGAGAGATACGGAAGCAATCACAATCTCCAACTACATAATTAGACTTCTACAATCTCCAAGTAGGTACTCTTTCTTTTGATTATTTCTAATTATTTATTTCATATTCAATTTTTGGCCAAAATCCATAAGTGTAATTAACAATGCAGAACTGAACTGGGAGTTACCAAACCCTTTAAATTGAAACTTGAGGATATAGATTTTAGTATTACAATTATCAAGTCATGTTGCGGATGAAAGTACAGGATCGTACTGGAACAACTATTTTTGTTGCCTTTGACAAAGAAGTGGAGAAGTTAATTCTGCAACCAGCAAGGGACCTATTACAGATATATGAAGCGGTAAAATAAAACATATATGTAAATATTTTAAAAATAAATAATATAATACAAGATCAAACTTTGATATTGAAATGAATAACAGGAAAATGGTCCTGAAAAGGTATCGGCTATCCTCAATGATGTTCTAGACTACGAAGGAGTTTTTTAGATAAAATTGAATGAGTACAACATTAAACAAGGGAATCAAAATTTTACCGTGGCAAAGATCCTACCCGTGCAGATTATATTGGAATGCAGATATGTTCTTGAGCATACAGAAAATGTAAGAATATTTAATTCAAACAAATTATCATTCAAAATTTTAATTATTTATTTTTCAATGTTCATGTAGGGAGCAAAAGAAAACGATGAGACCCTAGAAGAACAACAACCTGATTCGGCGGACAAAAATAGAGTATACAATGAGTCATCGGAATATATTGGTGATGAATATCCCAACAAAAAAATTTGTAAAGGGATAAATACGAAGGTAAAAGATATTTAATAACTCTTTTCTAATCAAATAATATTAAAATGAGTATGCACTCATCCATAATATACTTACTCTTAAAATTATACTAACGCAACATAATTTTATGATTACAGGGAAAAAGAAGTCAACAACACATCAAAGTGGACAAAAAATAATTGGAGAAGTAAACTGTACCAAGAAATATTATTTGTCATATATTCTAAAAGTGTTGATATGGTGAATGAAAAAATTGACCTCTTTATTAATTATATACAACCAGTACATTGGATTAACATTTTTATTACTTCTATCGAAAAAACAACTATTACCTAATTTATAAATCTAATTTTATATTAAAATCTATGATTATATTTATATTTATTGAATTTCGATGAATACAGTTCTCTGGACCTATATTTTAAAGTTATGATCCGTGCTTAGAATAGCGTTAAGATTTGTGAGAGTTTATGTGAATCTGACAAGGCAGGGTAGGGTTACTAATTTTTTATTTTGTAAATTGAGTTAATTAATTAGCTAACACCAGTTATTTGCTTTATTTATTTTTAATTTCTATGACTTATAGGCTTTTATTAGAAGTTAAGAACAACGGTATTAATACATATTTTAATTTGTTATATAAGACTTGGTCTACTGCTAAATAACATTTTAAGCAATCTATGATCAAAGAATGTGAAGATTATGAACTCCTCACCTAGATCCATTGTAGAAGAAATCACTTCACGGTATAACTTATAACCACATTATTTAAAGGTTAAATTGCAGTGGGAGTGAGTTCCAGTGACAATCACTAAACATGAAAAAAAAAGACCTCTAAGTTAGTGGAAACAAAAGGCACTACAAATAGATGTATATAAATTTTTTATTAAATTTAAGTTATATGATATTTTGAATGCATTTTTCAAACTCAATAGTATGTTTTAAAATAATCCGTTGTAGATATGGTTTATAGCTGTGTTGGTTATGAAAAGGCGAAATTAAAAGTCCCTTATGAAGTACAATATGTTAAGCCTCTTTGTTTTGGTTACAAACTAAAATATCGAACAACCAGATCAAATATTACATTTTCTTTAAAAAAAACAAACAGGTTGCAGTACAAGTGAATGGATTACCAACTATCATATTTAATGTATTGTAAACTGAACATCATCACTCATAGTATTTAATAAATATTTATCTACACTATATATTATATTGTTTAAAGAAAACGTTGACCGTGCTTAGCACGGGCTTACAGAGCTTGTATGAGATGATTTTCGGGAGGACTTTTTCTAAAACACGAATACCCTTTATAATTTTAATTTTAATTTTTTTTTAACTGCCCAACATTCTGAAGGACTCTAGAAAGAGTTTCCACAGATATGATACTCTCGCTCGGTAGACATTTAAGAACTAAGCATATTTGTTAATTGGTCGCTCCAACGCTCCCGCTTTCATTCCATTGCAAAACTTTTAACGAAATTTTGTTCTCTCCTTCTAAAAAGTCAAACAACATGCCCTTAGCATAAAATAGCATCTGATATTCAATTCACATTATACATTGGTGGCAAATTCAAATTACTCTTTATTTTTTACACGTTCTGCGCACACAGGTTGCTAATGTTTTTTTTTTTTTTTTGTCAGCAAATTAAACAAGACTTAAGAGTTTAGAGTCAACTTGTTTTCAAAGCAATACAAACGTAGAAGTCGTCTATTGTATTCTCTAAATGTATAAATAGATAATGATTTAAGAAGTCAACACATTATCTGGAATTATATCTATAGAATAATCATCAAGTTTAGTCATAAATAAGAGTAGTATGAAAATTTACAACAACAAGACCAAATTAAGACATGGGGTCTTCAAGCTCTTCTTCCATAATTGTAGTTTCAGTACTATTTTCATTCCTTGTGTTCTCAATTTCAATGGGAACTTCATCATCAAGCAGCAGCTCAATTGATCATGGCGACTTTCTTCAATGCCTCTCCCTCAATTTTCAAACTTCCAATATTCCAATCTACACCCCAAACACCTCAAACTATTCATCTATCTTGGAATCCTCCATACCAAACCTCAGATTCTTATCAACCTCCACTCAGAAACCCCATCTTATAATTACACCTTTGCAAGAATCCCATGTCCAAGTAGCTGTAATTTGTTCTAGAAAACATAGGATTCAGATCAAAGTTCGAAGCGGGGGCCATGACACTGAAGGCCTATCTTATGTATCTGATAATGTTCCATTTGTAATGGTTGATATGTTCAACCTTCGATCTATCACTATCAATGCAGAAGATAGTATAGTACTGCATGGGTTCAGGCTGGTGCAACTCTTGGTGAACTTTCTTATAGAATTGCAGAGAAAAGTCAAACACTTGGGTTTCCTGCAGGGATTTGCCCGACTGTAGGTGTTGGTGGGCACTTCAGTGGAGGTGGGATGGGTGCCATGTTAAGGAAATATGGCCTTGCGGCTGATAATGTCATTGATGCTCGCGTAGTCGATGTTCATAGCAGAATTCTCAACAAAGAATCCATGGAAGAAGACTTATTTTGGGCCATCAGAGGAGGTGGTGGAGGGAGCTTTGGAGTTATTCTTGCATGGAAGATCAGGTTGGTTCCTATTCCACCTACTGTCACTGTTTTTAGAATCATTAAAACATTAGAACAAGGTGCAACTGCACTTGTTCATAGGTGGCAAGAAGTTGCACCCAAACTTCCTCAAGAACTTTACATTAGAGTCACCTTTGATGTGGTGAATTCTACTAATAAAAAGGGGACAAAACAATCCAAGCTTCATTCAACTCCTTGTTTCTTGGGGGTGCTGAGAAGCTCCAAATTGTGATGAAAGAGAGATTTCCTGAGTTGGGTTTGGAGAGTAAAGATTGTACCGAAATGAGTTGGATTCAATCTGTGTTTGTATTTTGGCGGCGCTAGATATCCAGTTGATGGTCCTTTGGATGTTTTACTGAATAGGACTGAACCCAAGAGGTTCTATAAGGCAAAATCTGATCTAGAACTTTAAACTGTGTATTGGAAAATTGGACTTTTTAAACATAACCCCTATTTAAATAATAAATACTTTGTCTTGTAGGGGGTAAATTTGTAGGTGTGCCCCCTACCACAAGAATTAGTCAGATCATCTAAGAGGTCCATACATACCAGTTATAAAAAAAAAAAAAAAAAAAAAAACACAACCCCCTATTCTATGAGTAATTTGGCTTGTCCTCTAATGTTTAAACAAAATGAGGACTTTGGCAAAGAGTTTTGCTAGAATAACACCAAAATTTGACACCAAAAGATTACATCTGCTTTTTAAAAGTGGTATGAGGGGCTGAAATAGAATAATATTTTTTCAACAACTGTTATGATTGGTTTCTAATTAATAAAATAAGCAGATGTAATCTTAGATGTCAAAAACTGGTGTCCTTGTAGTAATGCCCCTTTGGCAAATGTTATTGACCAATATAAAATTGAGAAAAGAATCGTGTGTCAATTAGTTTAAATATTAAATTAAGTATTCTTACACTTTGTTTACATTGGTCAAAATTCCATTTGTTACCATCCTCCATCACATATAGGGTGCAGTAGGTTGTTAATTCTGAAGGCTAGTTAATCAACAAAATACAGCCACCCCAGGTACACAAAATAAATACATACGGAGGGCATGCCAGAACTCAGAAGTCTTCATATCGAATACAAACTACCAAAAACACAATAAAATCAGATCCATGATTGGACGAAAACAAAGCGAAGAGCGACTTAAAATCTGAAACTTGTTAACAGAGAGAAACCCCAATTTCCAAATGTTTTATTGTTGTTGTTTCTTCTTCTCCTTCCGTAATGGCATTCGCACCATCCTCGTTCAAAGACTGATCGAGATAGTCACATTTTTATCGGTTATCTAGGAAGAGCTGACAACACAGTGGGACACAAGATTTTGACATCTAAGATTACATCTGCTTATTTTATTAATTGAAAACCAATCATAACAGTTGTTGAAAAAATATTATTTCATTTAAGCCCCTCATACCACTTTTAAAAAGCAGATGTAATCTTTTGGTGTCAAATTCTGGTGTTATTCTAGCAAAACTCCACAAATATAGAATTGACAAACATATTTGGTATATTTAGATCGTTGTAATGGAGTCGGGCCTGAATGTGATTCCAATTCTGTGTTTGATTTGCGGAATCGGGTTGGAATCATATTTCTGGGATTGTGAAATTCTCCTATTTAGGGGGAATAACAATCTCGTGGGGGTGTGGGATTGCCATTCCCATTCCACTAAAATAAATCATGTTATTTTTCTAAGACAATCTTAACCTTACATATTTTTACTATTTATAAATACAACCCCCATGTTTAGACTCCTCAACCTTTTTTTTCCTTATCGCCTGTAAGAGAGAAAATGGAGTAGAAGAAGATTGATTGACTTCCATTTTTAAATTAGTTATAAAGCAAAAAATAAAAAATATCTATGTCTATCCGAGACATCTAACGAGTATGAGTTTCAATTTAGACTGTTGTTATTGAGACTTAAGTTTTTTTATAAGTTGTGACTTATAATCAGAGGTATCCTTGAATTTATCACTTTTATCTCACATTTTGATTATGGATATCCTCATCATTCCAAATGAGTCTTGGCCTCGGGCAGGTTAGATTCAACACTAAGACTTGCCCACACATGTGGAAATCCTAGTGTTAAGTCTCAACCTCAGGCGGGTGAGACTTGACACTAAGACTCGCACCTGCATGCCCGAAACCTGTTCGTGAGCCCTAAATTTTGTTCTCGCTTTAACAATAAAAAAAATGAAAAAGACTGTGACAATACCTTCGATTGATGTGGTTTAGGAGATATAGCATTTTAAAGTTAATTTTTTTTTTAAAACAATAACAAACTTTTTCTGTCCACCAGTTGTCCACCTTTATAATGATTGAATAAAACATAATAAGGGCAAATTTGAAACTACAAAAATGAGAAAATAAATTAAATAGTCAATTGTTTTACAAAATGGGCTAAACGGTTAAAAAAGAGAACAATAATAAAAATTTTGAACAAATACAAAGTGGCATGAATCAAATGGTAATAAATTTTAGGAGTTTTTGTCCATAATCTCTTTTTTTCATTTCATAGTGTGAAGAATTTCATGGACTAATATAATGTTATTCACTATTTGCATTTTAGCTAAAGATCATATATTGAAGTCTTTTTTCTAATTATCGTTGAAGTGGAAAACATGTGTCCATGACCGATTATTAATAAAAATTAATAATTCTTAGAATTTATAAATTAAGAAGATCGCCATTTGACATTTTATTATTATTATTATTATTATTATTATTATTATTATTATTATTATTATTATTATTATTATTATTATTATTATAAGGGCATGGTAATTGGTAACTAAAGGTGGCAAAACATGATGTGACGTACCAACTCTATTGTAACTCGACTCGCTAAATCCTACCCTAACTCAGACATGTTAGATAAACAAGTCAGGGTTAGGGTTGAGCATTAATGATCTGTAATTTTGTCAAACCTATAAAGGTTAGGGTCCATCCAGACTCATTTTCTCGTTTTATATAAAAAATGTCAAACTAGTTAGGGTTAGGATTTGAAAATTTGACCATTTTCATAAACTAGTCAGGATTAAGATTTGATAATCTTGACCCGCTAACTCACCAACCCCCTCAGATCAACCCTAGACCTGACTCGTTGCCAAGTCTATTTAGTAACAATAAATAATGATTTCGAAGAACATTCAAAATCTCTTACACTAGTAAAGTGATAAACCTAACTACATTAAGAGTTGGAGATTATCTACGTAAAATAGTTACATAGAACCTCATTTAAGGATTTTTTATAGGGGTGGGCAAGTATTATCCAAACCGACCAATCCAATAGAGTTTTGATCACTGGTGGATGGAAGAGTAAAAAATTTGACCGGATTGGATTGGTTGTTAGATGGGTCATCCCAAACACCGATTAAACAGAACCAACCGAATAATATATATGTGTATGTTATTTTAGCAAATACTTAATGTATTAATATTATTTACAATTATAATGTTTAAATTTTATGACTTTTATGTTTTAAAAATATAAAACTAAACAGAAAAAATAAAAATACAAAAGATCCAACCTTTAAAAAATACAAAAGATCCAACCTTTAAAAAATTAAAAGACCAAAACTCTAAAATTACAAAAGACCCAAATCCACTATCCTATTCGATTTGACTCAGTTTGGATGGCAACCGATCTAATTAGAATTTAGATTTGTGGTGATAGAAGAGTACAAAAATCAACCTATTTTGGATCGGTGGTGGATCGTCCAAATTAGGTCGAATACCAACCGATGCCCACCCCTAGTTTTTTTCCTCGTAGGACCCAGAAGAAAACTACCCGGGAACTAGTCAGGTGCCTTAAGAGGCTTGAACATTTCGGTGATCACAAAAGAAAAAAATTCCTCGCGAGATTATATACCTTTACAAGAAATCACATCGTTTTAAAATTTTGAACCCCTAGAAAAATTTGTTGAAATTTTAAACTCTTTAAACCATTTGTTGTATCTTTAATTCTTGACTAATTTTTTAAGGAGTTAGAAGTTTTGGAATAATAATTTTTTTGCGATGATAATCTAATTTGATGACCAAATCCTTTTGACAAAAAATTATCCCTTTACGGTGTCAACCTCACAAAATGTGGTGCATTATGCTCAATGTTTGATTAACCTGTTATAGGCCTACATAGATATAATTTTGGGTAGAGATTCTGTAAGGATGTTGTCACTAGTCCTTACCATGTAAATTATCCTTAATTACTAAAAATCAGCCCAAGCCACTACACCCTCTCTTAGCAACAAACACAATAAGATTAGGTTATAAATAATCATATATATAATACTACACCACTACACCCTCTCTTAGCAACAAACACAATAAGACCTAGTTAAGACATGGGGACTTCAAGCTCTTCCACACAATTAGTTTCAGTAGTACTACTGTTTTATTTCCTCCTGTTGTTGTCAATTTCATTGGGAACTTCATTATCATCAAGCTCAATTGATCATGGAGACTTTCTTCAATGCCTTTCCCTTCATTCTCAGACTTCCATTATTCCAATCTACACCCCAAACACTAATTATTCATCCATCTTGGAATCCACCATACCAAACCTCAGATTCTTATCAACCACCACTCTAAAACCCCATCTTATAATTACACCTTTGCAAGAATCTCATGTCCAAGCAGTAGTAATTTGTTCTAGAAAGCAGGGCATTCAGATCAAAGTTCGAAGCGGGGGACATGACACTGAAGGCCTCTCTTATGTATCTGATGTTCCATTTATAGTCGTTGATATGTTCAATCTTCGATCGGTCACTATCAATGCAAAAGATAGTACTGCGTGGGTTCAGTCTGGTGCAACTATTGGTGGAGTTTCTTATAGAATCGCACAGAAGAGTCAAACACTCGGCTTTCCTTCAGGGTTTTGCCCGACTATATGTGTTGGTGGGTATTTCAGTGGAGGTGGGTTTGGTAATGTTAAGGAAATATGGCCTTGCGGCTGATAATGTCATTGATGCTCGCATAGTCGATGTTCATGGCAGAATTCTCGATAAAGAATCCATGGGAGAAGACTTATTTTGGGCCATCGAAGGAGGTGGTGGAGGGAGCTTTGGAGTCATTCTTTCATGGAAGATCAGATTGGTTCCTGTTCCACCTACTGTAACGGTTTTTAGAATCACTAGAACATTAAAACAAGGTGCAACTGCACTTGTTCATAGGTGGCAAGAAGTTGCACCTAAACTTCCTCATGAAATTTAAATTAGAGTCGACTTTGACGTCATGAATGGTACTCAAAATGGGGAGAAAACTATACAAGCTTCATTCAGTTCCATGTTTCTTGGGGATGCTGAGAAGCTTCTAATTGTGATGAAAGAGAGATTTCCTGAGCTGGGTTTGGAGAGCGAAGATTGTACCAAAATGAGTTGGATTCAATCTGTACTCTATTTTCCAGGCAGATTTCCATATGATGGTCCTCTGGATGTTTTACTGAATAGAACAAAAACAAAGATGTTCTATAAGGCAAAATCTGATTTTGTGAAGGAACCCATTTCACAAATTGGATTAGAAGGGATTTGAAAAAAATTATTAGAACAAGAGGGGCCTACAATGTCATTTATTCCATACGGATGAGTGAGACTTCAGAATCTGAAATTCCTTTCCCATATAGAGAAGGGAACATATTTAACATTCAGTACTCGACGATTTGGATAGAAGAAGGGATTGAGGCATCTGAAAAGCATATCCGTCAGATCAGAAAAATATACAGGTACATGACACCTTATGTTTCTAAGTCTCCAAGAGGTGCATATCTCAACTATAGAGATATTGATTTGGGTCAAAGCAAAAATGGTACAGCACTTACTTACAAGGTAAGGCCTAGGGGAGTAAGTACTTTAAGGGCAACTACAAAAGATTAACACAAGTGAAGAGTATGGTTGATCCTAAAATCTTCTTCAGAAATGAACAGTATTGCATCTTGGGGAAAGAAAATAGGGAACTAAAGCTACTCACAGGGGCGGAGCTACATGTCAATTCGGTGGGGCACGTGCTCCACCCAAAGTTTTGAAAAATCTAAAGTATTAGATCTGTTTCTATTCAAAAGTGCCCTACCCTTTCTAACAATAAAATATATTATATGTTGTCATTTTCTTATTACTTGGCAAGTTATAATTCGTTTTAGAAATTGTACACTCCACTTTACTTTTTGGGTCAGCTGAAATTAGGTCAATCCCTCCTTATTTTATATGTTTTATCTTTTTTTACAATTATTTTACAAGTATTTCTCTTTTGCCTTACTTAAAGTGGACCCCACTTTTAATCTTTTGAGTTATTCACTTATTTGAAATACTTTTTATTCTTTTTTACACAGTTTTTTGTTTCAACGAGCTTTTCATCTTCCTTCAAGTCTTTTGATTCTTGTGTTTCAAAAAAAACCCTAGAATGCTAAGAAAAAAAAGTGGAGCTATTCTTATACATCAAAATAAAATTGAGATTGAGAATCAACTATTAAGTAAGATTCATCTTCAATTTTTACTGTAAATTCTTCTTATTAATTCTTAATTTTTTTTTTCTTTTTTAGTTTTGTCATTTATTTGTGTTTTAGGTTAAGTGCATACATTATATTATTATAAACAAGTAACATATCTTTGCTTTAGTATTTTTGATTTTCTATTTTTCTTTTCAATCTCATAGAGATGGAATAATGGTAGTTTGATTGTTGTCATAGTGAAATTTTAAAACTTTTATTTGTCGATAATTATTGTTTTAATTATTTATTATATTAGGCAAGAGAAAAGAGTAGAAAAATTTGTTAGTAGATTGTGACTTAGAAACCATGATTTTTTATTTAAAAAGCTCTCTAAGTGCCCCACCCAAAAAAAATTTCTGGCTCCGTCACTGGCTACTCATCGGCTTAATAACGTATTAATGTATGTAAAAAAAAAAATGTATTAATGCATGTAAACATAAATAAAAGGCTTCACAGATGTGTACCATATAAATGCATGTCCTCTAAGTTATTTAACTAACTTTGACCTGACAACAACATTAATTTTGGGAGCGCCTTTAAAATTTCTCTTTCACAAAATGACTTGGTGATTCCATAAATCTAACAAGTCACCTGTGACTATATTGTCATCTATACAGAACCGATAAGTCATATCAGTTATTGTTGAAATATCATTGGTTGTCCGACAATATCAACTACATTTTTCGAACTATGGATAGGACTTGGTGGGTTGAATTAGTAAAACAGTTGGCTGAAATATCAGTTATACCTGAAATATCGATCGTCAATCAGGGAAATATCAAGGAGGGCTATTACACCGCATTTAGAACCCCTTATTGAACCCACATAATATGGGTTCTATATAGAGATGATCCAATGGCTGATTTCCTGTAAGGATGTTCTCTTGCTCATCTAGATCAATATATCCGAAAATCAATCCATTATATAATTTTTAACCCTAAAAAAAATTTGTTAAAAATCAACGGTAAAAAGGATTATCAATTTTGTTAACAAGTGATTTGAGAGGGTTAGGAGTTTTAGAACAGACTGATTTTTGTATATGATCTTAGGGGAGGGGAACATCCTCACCAGAAATCATCCATTTGACAGTCCTCCTTCATGTACGAGGTGCAATAAGGTTGTTCTTAATGGGTGCAACAATTATTCGTTTCCTTTTTCTCATAAAAAAGAAAGAAAAGAAGAGACCATAACCCACCATTTTGTTAATGAGAAGAGCTATGTCACCCACCCTATTTATAGCACCCCATTATACCACATCATATGTGGCACATGGAGATGATCCAAATATTAATTTTCTGTTGAAGATGTTTTCATCACAATGTAGATCATCGTATCCGAAAATTGACTTATTCTAAAACTTCTAATCCCATCACAATTTTATTAGAAATCAACGGTAAAAACAGCTCAAATTTGTCAAATTTTAAGTCCTATTTTGTGAGGCTTAGGAATTTTAGAACATACTAAATTTTGGAAGTGATGATATACATGATGAAGAGATCATCCTAAAAAATAAATCATTGGATCATTTTCCCTTAGGGTGCAATATTAGCATTAAAACAGAGCACCCTATTTACAAACATGCAAGCTGTTAAAACTAAGGCTATGTTTTGTTGAGACGAGAGTCTATGTATAAATGTTTGGCTATGTTTTTGTGAGGGTTGAGTGATAGATATATCAGAGATATTATTGGAACCACCAACCCGTCTAATTAGACAGATTATTGGACCAGTCTCAAAATCATTTTCTTATCTTTATTGCATGCCCAAATATTAGGGGAATTTTACCAAGTTTTAAAACCAAAAATTTGGGGCCAACTGCTTATATATTATATGTGAGGTACATACAAAAGTTTTCTTTTTCAAATTATAGTTAACGTGGAACAATTGTACTTGTCAAAAATGAATAAATGTTTGAATTTAATAAAATGAAGGAGTTTTGCTAGAATAACAACAGAATTTGACACCAAAATATTACATCTGCTTTTTAAAAGTGGTATAAAGGGCTGAAATGGAATTAATATTTTTTCAACAACTATTCTGATTGGTTTTCAATCAATAAAATAAACAGATGTAATCTTTGATGTCAAAATCTGGTGTCCCTCTAGTAATGCCCAAAATGAAGAAGATCGCAACCTTGACCAAATATCGAAGAAAGTGAACCAACAGCGGACCCGCGTTAAAAAAGAAAAATAAATTAAATATATAAAAAATGACCCCAACAACTTTCGAGACCTTGGGTTTATTATTCTGGAAGAATTCCAAAGCAAAACTTTGGCCGGCAAGTAGTTGTTTTTGCCGATTATAACAAAATTTTGGCTGGCATGTCGCGTTTTTTTTGTTTTCTTTACGCCGTGGTAACAGTAAATAACGATTTGATGAAAAACCTTCCAAATATCACTATAATGGTTTTATATAATAATGGTCATTTTTTACCATGGTCATTATTTGATTGAAAAATAAAAAGAATAACATAAAAAATCGTTTTAGCCTCTTTAATATTTTTTGAAAATTAAAACACCATTATTTATAATATAACAACTGTTATATTTCATTGTTACGATGTTTTTCCGCACATCTTGTTGGACCCACAAGAAGATGCCCAAAAAAATGGTATAATCCCCTAATCTAAGGGATAATGGCCAAAACACCCAATATATAAAGTTTTTAATCCATTTAGTACACAAGATTTTTAATAAGACTGAAATACCTTTTTTAAAACTTTTTGAATCTGTTTAGTCCTTTTTAAACTTTTTCAAATCTATTTAGTCCATTCCTTCCTTTTTAATGTTCCTGTTATACCCTTATTATATTTATCAATTACTTTTTTATCTTTGTCAAACGTGTACAGCTGTATGAGAGAGGACTAACTAACGTTATCTTTTTTATTTTTAAACTTTAAAATGTTATATCTCTTCAATTAAAATTCTGATTTTGACAAAATTCACATATTTGGAAAACACTTTTTGAGATCTTTGAAACTAGACCAGTCAAGAATGGTTTTCAAAAAAAAAAATCACGAAATTAATGCAGAAACGTTTTTGCATCAGTTCTCATGCAAAAACAATTTTGCACAGTTCATGCAAAAACGTTTTTGCATCAGTTCTCATGCAAAAACATTTTTGCATCAGTTCATGCAACAACATTTTTGCATCAGTTCATGCAAAAATGTTTTTGCATCAGTTCTCATGCAAAAATAATTTCGCATAGTTCATGCAAAAACGTTTTTGCATAAATTTCATGATTTTGTCAAAATCTGAATTTTAGTTGAAAAGACGTGTTTGCATGAACTGATGCAAAAACGTTTTTGCATGACAAGTGATGCAAAAACGTTTTTGCATGAGAATTGATGCAAAAACGTTTTTGCATCAGTTCATGCAAAAACGTTTTTGCATAAATTTCGTGATTTTTATTTTTTTTTGAAAACCATTCTTGACTGGTCTAGTTTCAAAGATCTCAAAAAGTGCTTTCCAAATATATGAATTTTGTCAAAATCAGAATTTTAGTTAAAGAGATATAACATTTTAAAGTTTAAAAACAAAAAAGATAACGTTAGTCCTCTCTGAAGAGAGAGAGAGAGAGAGAGAGAGAGAGAGAGAGAGAGAGAAGAGTAAAGTGGCGTAGTATGTGGTGAAAGGGCAGATTTGTCTAAATTTTATTTTTGGACTAAATAGACTCATATAAAATTTGGTGGACTGAACAGACTGAAAAAAAATCATTTTGGGCCTTTTGGCCGTTCCCCCATTGTAGACGCCAAATTTTCGCACACCCCAAAAAATACCCATTTTGGTCATACCTCGGTTTACGTGCAAAATTTAACAAAAATTTTTTTGTGACTAAGCAGGAATCACTCCTGAAAGTCTAAATTCGCCCTATGTTTAATGAATTTAACCGTGTGTCAATGTGACTATGGTTAAGGATCACACTATCACCTAATTAAAAATTACTAAAGTGATAAGAGTACAACAAAAATCTCTAACAAGAGTATTGACTTATTCGATTCTTAATATGCGGAATTAAGAACAAGAATCGAATATTTCAATCTCACAACAAGTATGAAAATATGCACAAGAGATTTTGTTAACGAGGAAAACCCAAACTGGGAAAAACCCCGGGACCTAGTCCAGCAAGAATCCACTAAAAGTTATTGAAAACTTACAACCCGATTTACCACTCGATGGACACGATTTACGACTCCCTCTACGCTCCAACAGCTANGAGAGACAAGAGATAACAGAGAGAGAGCAGCCGAGAGTGAAGGAAGAAAAAAAAAAGAAAAAAAAGAAAAACTCCAACGTCTGTTACAGACGTGGGAAGTGAGAGGGAGAAGAGAAGAAGAAAGGAAGGAAAGAAAAAAAATAAAAATTTCTGCAACGTCTGCCATTGACGTTGAGGAAGAGAGGGGAAGGAAAGAAGAAAGAAGGAAAGAAAGAAGAAGGAAGTAGAAAGAAGAAAGAAAAAGAAAGGAAGAAGAAAAGAAAAAAAAAAAATCGTGTCTACAACAGACTCGGTGGAGAAGAAGGAGGGAGGAAGAGAGAGAAAAAAAAAGGTTTTTTTTTTTAATAAGTAAAAACAGCAAAAAAAAGGTGCGTTTTTTTGTTGTAAAAAGAATATAAAAAAAAAAGCAAAACAGTTAAAACAGAAACGTGTCTCTCTTAAAAAAAAAGTAATTTTTTTTTCTGTTGTTTTTGTTTTTGTTTTTTGTTTTTTTTGTTCAAAAAAATCAGAAAAAAGTGTTTTTAAAAATCAAAAAAAAAATAAACAGAAAAAAATGAGTTTTTTTTTTCTTGCAAAATAGTTTTGACAAAAAGTTTTTGTTTTGTTTTGTTTTGTTTTGTTTTTGTTTTCTTTTTTTTAAAAAAAAGAGAAAAACAGCAAAAAATAATAATAAAAAAAATAGAAAAAAACAAAAAAGGAAGTTTTGCAAAAAAAAATAGTCTTAGTTTCTTTTTGTTTTTCCATTTCTTTTTCTCTCACGCGTTAGTTGCAAAAAACAATTTTGCGTGGTCCCTTGAAGTTTTGGTTCTCTCCACTTGGACATGGAGTGGGGCCCACTTGTCGCCTCCACCACACATCGACGCATAAAGGGGCGAGATTTCTTGCAATCGGGATGACGGGTTTGCGCTGACTAGGTGATAATCCCTATCTTCTCTTGTATTTTCTTTCATTGTTGAACTTGTATTTCACGACATGAAACGGGCGATGTAACGATGTTTTAATGGTTCAATGAAATGTTACATGCAATTTTTGACGATAAATATGTGGCAAATAGAAATATCATTTCATGTGATTTTTAGCATATATTACGTTATATATGTTAGTTTTGCATGAAACAATTAATGACATGCATGCATGCCACATGGTGTTTACGTGAAACATGGATTAAAATCTTGCCATTAAATATTTTGTATGATGCATGCATGAAATAATCGAGCATGAGATAATGGGATATTGTTCATATGGAGCATAGTACATCTTCTTCAACATGAGTTAGCATCACTACTTTGCCACACTTAATATGATTAATATCGTGCTCACGACCTCATCATTTTTGCACAAACATTTTTGCGTAAACATTTTTACGACCATTGCTTACACTCCCGTCTTTGTGCTTAAAGTCTTGATATCATAAGTTGCGTTAATTCAATTGTTTACTGATTCCGAATAATTCGCGACTTATATTAGCGTTTTGATTATTTTTGCTAGTTTGGGCCCAAAATACCTAATAAGCCTCTGAATAAGCCATTTTGGGCCTGTGGGCCCATCCCTTCGTGGTGGGCCCACGGGCCCTCCTTCATTTCCCAAATTTTCAGCCTTTGGGCTTTCTACCAGTTGCTATGAGCTTAATGGCTCATTTCTCGAGCTTGGGCCTACGGGCCCGCATCCCTGCCAGGCCCACGGGCCTAGATCCAGTTTTCCAAGGCCCAAAGCCCATCACTATCACTCGGGCCTTTAGAGCCTATCCTCTCTCTTGCGGGTCCAAGAACCCGCATCTTTTCATGTCGAGCCTAAGGGCCCGATGACTTGCCAAACCCTAAAAACAAATAATAATAGAGATTAAGCTCTTTAGCTTAGTTCACCCTAGGGTTAGGCTTTGCATGCTTGTAGCTTTAGGTTGCATTAGCCTAGGATTGCGTGTTGTTTTCGAGGGTGTGTAGGGTTTCACTCGATGTGGAATTCCTAGTTTACCCTCACCTTTGTTTTACATGTCATTTTTCAAATTCATCACATTTAGCCTGGGGTTCTTCATACATATCGGGTCAGAACATCCTTAATCAGATTAGGAATCTTTAGATACCTTCGTGCGGTACTAGAACATAGGACATGCATCATTCGCGTCTCATCGATACTCGCATTTCTCGGGCACACGTACATTGTGTGATCCCATTTCGTCTCCGGGGATGTTCTATGTTGGACGTGACCCCTCTTTCAGATTCACGCCTAAGGGCTGAGTCT
>MVGT01001412.1:443452-532813 GCA_002174775.1 Macleaya cordata | reverse complement strand
CCGGGGTCGGAAAAAATCCTACGGTTCCTCGACTGAACCGGTTCCGCCCGAGTTCGGGGTTCCCCGAGATTTGGTTCTCTTCTTGTTCCGGCCTTGAGCCGAATTTTGGACCACTGGAGTAAAGCCTGCTTGGTCACAATAAAGCAATTTTTGTTAAATTTTGCACGTAAATCGACGTACGGCCAAAACGGGTATTTTCCAAGGTATGCGAAAATTTGGCGTCTACAGGGGTGGCAATGGGCCGGTTTGGCAAGCCTCAGTTCTATTTGGCAGTCCCATTACGGCAAGTGCTATGGACACCTCAAATAACCAAAAAACACATTTTTTGAGATTTGGGCAATTACCATAGGTACCTCTCAAACAACCAAACCCCTCCCTCCAGTCCCAAATTTGAGGCTGGGGCAAACGGGTTTGAAGGACGGGTAGAGATTGTGTTGGATGACAGTTTCTACCGTGCAACATAGATTGTGCCATCCATCACAATCTTTGCCGTCCCATTCTTATTTTTTTTCACACATCAATGGAAAAGGCAAAACGAATTCCTAAAGGTAAAGGCAAAGACAGGGAACTCAAGGAAGCTGTTTTGGATCGGAGGGAACTCAGGGAAGCTTAAAAAATGGGCTTTAAGCCCAAACCCAAGATTCAAATTTTGGTTAAAGGGGTAGCTCTTCAAATAATTACACCAAACTAAAACACACCACCGATTCACTATCTCCATTCTCCATTGCCGTCGCCTCTACCTCTAAAAAAATACACCCCACCCTCATCACCATCTTCTTCCCCACCCACTGTCACCACCCCTACTCTCACTCCACCACCACCATTGCCTCCATCTTCACCATCATGATCTAATTTTTTTTCAGATCTCGATCTCCTCTTTGCTCTATTTCTCTTTCTCTCTCTCCCCTCTATCTTTCTCTCTTCTCTATTTGTGACGGTGGAGGAGGCAGTGATGGCGGTGTAGTAGAGATGGTGGGGAAGATGATGGTGATGGTTGTACGATGGGGTGCATTTTTGGTGGAGGTAGAGGCAAAAAGCTCCCCCTTTAGAGCAGGGCTAGTCATGTGCCTCAAACCCACCAAAATTTGGTTTGGGTTTGAGGTTTAGGGGTAGAGCATGGCCAACGGGATGCTGAACATTCTCGCGGAAATGTTACGCGTTGCATTAAATCCCAACCGATGTGTTGTTGTTGTTATCTCTTTCTTCGTCTCTTCTTCTTGGTTTTTGTTGTATGAAATACTAGATACATAGAAAACATAAAAGTTTGGTCCCACGTATACATAGAACCCAAGACGTTGAGTCAAGGTTTGGTCCCACATATAACATAAAAAAGACCAGTTTCTTTTTTTTTTGTAAAGAATAACTCTTATTTAGGTTTGAATTGGGCGTTGAACTGTTACGTGATCTGTCGCGGAACATTTCCGCGTCGCAAAAATGTTACGCGGCAGGTCGCATAACATTTACACGATGTGGGCTTGTCGCGTAAAAGTTACGCGTCGCGTGAATCTTATGCGAGTGCCCTTAACCCCTAAACCCCAACCCAAACTAATGGTTCAGGTGAAGGGTCTGAGGTTTTGATGCGCCCACTGGCCATGCCATGTTCATGGCTTTGAGGTTTTGATGCGTCCACTAGCCGTGCTCTTAGTACTAAAAAATGGGATTTGGGTTTAAAGCCTATTTTTTAGCTTCCCTCCCATCCAAAACAGCTTCCCCAATATCAGCCCCCTTTAAATATGGAGTGATTTTATGGGTTTAGAGAGGGTTTAGAGAGAGAGAAAGGAGACGAAGAGAAGCAGAAGAAGGAGAAGGAGACGGAGAAGAAGGAATCGATCACGAGACTGAACCACGCCTGAATTTTCTCCTAGAAACCCCCCTTTTGTACAAGTAAAAAACCCTAGGTATGTGTTTTTCGACGATTTTTAATTTTTTTTGTTAAATGGTGATTANTCAGGTGGCGACTCCTTGCACATCACGTTCACACTCATACCCCCTTCTCAGGTGGGCGAATCCTTTTTGTGCCCGTTTCACGTGCCACGTGCGTGCGTTCTCCTTCTCTCTCGGGAGGGAGCGCTCTCTCGCGTGCGCGGTGGGATCGCGCCGGATTCTGGCTCCACACCGTGCAACATAGATTGTGCCATCCAGCACAATCTTAGCCGTCTCATTCTTATTTTTTTCACACATTAATGGAAAAGGCAAAGCGAATTCCTAAAGGTATAGGCAAAGACATGGAACTCAAGGAAGCTATTTTGGATGGGAGGGAACTCAGGGAAGCTTAAAAAATGGGCTTTAAGCCCAAACCCCAGATTCAAATTTTGGTTAAAGGGGTAGCTCTTCAAATAATTACACCAAACTAAAACACACCCCACCCTTATCACCATCACCGATTCACCATCTCCATTCTCCACCGCTGTCGCCTCTACCTCTACAAAAAATATACCCCACCCTCATCACCATCTTATTCCCCACCCACTGTCACCACCCTTACTCTCACTCCACCACCACCATTGCCTCCATCTTCACCGTCACGATCTAAATTTTTTTCAGATCTCGATCTCCTCTTTGCTCTATTTCTCTCTCTCTCCCCCCTCCATCTTTCTCTCTTCTCTATTTGTGACGGTGGAAGAGGCAGTGTAGTAGAGATGGTGGGGAAGATGATGGTGATGGTTGTGCGATGGGGTGCATTTTTGGTGGAGGTAGAGGCAAAAAGCTCCCCCTTTAGAGCAGGGCTAGTCATGTGCCTCAAACCCACCAAAATTTGGTTTGGGTTTGAGGTTTAGGGGTAGAGCATGGCCAACGGGATGCTGAACATTCTCGCGGAAATGTTACGCGTTGCATTAAATCCCAACCGATGTGTTGTTGTTGTTATCTCTTTCTTCGTCTCTTCTTCTTGGTTTTTGTTGTATGAAATACTAGATACATAGAAAACATAAAAGTTTGGTCCCACGTATACATAGAACCCAAGACGTTGAGTCAAGGTTTGGTCCCACATATAACATAAAAAAGACCAGTTTCTTTTTTTTTTGTAAAGAATAACTCTTATTTAGGTTTGAATTGGGCGTTGAACTGTTACGTGATCTGTCGCGGAACATTTCCGCGTCGCAAAAATGTTACGCGGCAGGTCGCATAACATTTACACGATGTGGGCTTGTCGCGTAAAAGTTACGCGTCGCGTGAATCTTATGCGAGTGCCCTTAACCCCTAAACCCCAACCCAAACTAATGGTTCAGGTGAAGGGTCTGAGGTTTTGATGCGCCCACTGGCCATGCCATGTTCATGGCTTTGAGGTTTTGATGCGTCCACTAGCCGTGCTCTTAGTACTAAAAAATGGGATTTGGGTTTAAAGCCTATTTTTTAGNCTTTGTAAATCGGCACTAAAACCCCGATTTTCCTTAGATCAAGGTGGGGGGAGGGAGAGGTGTGAGGCATGCTTGTTATTGAGATAAATTTTAAATTTTATATAGTAATCAATTTGGGTTTCTAGTTTCTTTTGATTTCTTATCTGTTGCAGGAGTGTAATGGATAGTGCTCGGCAGCTAAAGGTTCAAAGATTTGAGGAATTTGTTGATTGCCGTTTGAAGCCAGATCTTGTACGAGCTATTGGCGAACGGTATACTCTGCCATCCTTTAAGGATAATAATGTTTTAACCTCAGTGGGCAAATGTTAAGTTTGCATCTTTATCAAAAAAAATAAAAAATAAAAATGAGTTTAAGTTGCATGAGAAAGCATCCTTGCCCAGCAGTGCACTTGAAACCTCAATCCTATAAACTGTAGATAGCCTGCTGACTATTTTTTTTTTTTAGATCGTTTTATTTGTAAGAAACATCTCTTAATGAGCTGTATCATGAAATTCATACCCAATCCTAGCTTCATAGCACGTGAACTTAGTATTTTTTGACTATAATCATATTGCTCAACCAGCTGATTGAGTTGTCCTTCTCTGGCTAATTCCATTCAATAGGACATTCTCGGAGTGCCTTGATTAATGATGGATGCATGCTTCTTGTTTTTTACTTATATTTATGTTTTTGCTGTGCATCTAAAGTGCTATTGCTCGACCAACTAACCAATTTAAACCTTTAGTTTGTCAATCTAGCAAAATCCCTAACTAGCCTTCAAAATGAAGGATCTTGGCAAATATGAGTTGACAAGGTCTCCTTTAAGAATTTATAAATATAGATAGGTTTTCAAAGTTAGACATATAACAGGGAAAGGAGACCTAAACGAAACATTTGGGACTCGATAGTTTTGGATGCAATACAGGTCATGGACCATTTTCCTGATCATACCCCAGTCTGTCAAGGTCTTATGACTATAAATTGGATTCGACCAACTGAGTGAATCATCCAATCATCCTTGTTGATGCATAGCATGTTCCAAATGTGTTGTCTGTCATGTTTTTTCAGCTCCAAATGATTTATTTATTGATAAGTTTACCTCCATATGATTCTTTTTTCGCTAGTTCTGATAATGCTTCTTTGAACTCTACTGGTTGCACATGGGTGAGAATTGATGGACACCAAATAGAAATTCTCATGATTTTTATGGTAGCCAGGTTGTTAAATTCTGATATTTGGACTTAAGAATTAATTCATTGAATTCTTGTTCTGATTTACTTGCATTTGATCTAAAAAATAAAATAAAAATCTTTGGCAGATGAAGCTAACTAGGCATTACCTATATTGCAGGGACAAGGTTTTTGAACAGCAAAAAATTTTGTATCCTTTTGACCTTCTCTTTTATTCTGGTAATATGCTCACATATTTTCATTCTAGGGTTGAATAGGTTGCTTTCTCCTCTCTTAACCAAAGATAAGTTCATTAACCTTCACTACATATGATCATGGTTTGCTTCTATATGTTTGATATTGTCAAGGAACCATCATTTCTTGGGTAGAATAAGGATTGAAAGGATACGGATCAGAAAACGAAAAAAAAATAGGATTGCGAATATGAAAGAGCTCCCTCTCCATAGTGTTATTTTCCTTTGTATTCTTATTTATTCTTCCTTCTTCTATTTCAAGTTATCATGCTGCCTCTTTGAGTAGCCATATGGGTTTTTGGGGTGTCCCCAATTATGCCATCTCATCTGGCTTAGTTAAGAGGCAGAGAGTGATGGATCATTTATTATTGATCTTCTCAGGCCTTTTGAGGGGATGTTTAGCACTTTTCAATCTATTGTCCTCCAAGCAGCCTTGGACATTTAAACACTATCTATTTCTTATAAGCAAAGAAATAATCATGCGGAGGTACTTAGTAATCTTGGATACGTATTGCTTGTCTGTTGATTCTTGACTCCAGAAACATATTCCAGCTCGGATCTAAAGAGGAATATAGAGAATTTGGAGAAGAATGCGGTGACTAGCTTGCGTACGCTGGTTAATCTTGGTTCTGAGGTGTACATGCAAGCTGATGTGTATGTTTCTAATGTTCTCTCTCTTGAGCATATTGAAGCTGCTTGCACGTATTATATGTATTTGTACCCATCTAGGAATGACAATACAAATTTCTTTTTTCATTATTTCATCCATTGATGGTCTTTGCCGCTATATCTTGAAATGTACCATTATTTTAAAGCATAGAAACATGTAATATCATTTATATTGCCTTTCATGCTTTACATCTTCGACAGATGCATTGAGTTGGTGTATGGTCAAGATTATAGATTTATAAAAGTAGTTGTCTGTGTTATAAGTTGCAAGAAGTCTTACATAGAACTAAATGATCTTGTACTGAATACTTCCATAACTTCAAATGTTCAACAGAAGATCCTACAGGTTTGTACTGGTCATGGGTTAATGACTTTAAGCAGTGTGATGAGATGCCTGTTCTTCCAGTCTCATGTTGAAGGGTTCTTATTGTAATTTCATGTCAGGGATCTTGTAATACTGAGTTCTCGACTCAATCTCTCACTAATGCTTCTGGTTGAGTGAGTCTTCTGGTTCCATTTGCTCTTATAGTATTTATTTTGATTGTTTTCTTTGTCTTCTATACATTCACAGGCCAGATACAAGACATATATTTGTGGATATTGGTCTTGGATTTCATGTGGAGTTCACCTGGTCTGAAGCTCTGGAGTTCATATCAGTAAAGGAAGCAAGATTAGCCAAGTATGTACTTCTTTTATTAATATTAGATTAGAGTTGCTTGGTTGACTGCAATAACAACATAAGCAACTACAAACTGAACAACTTCAGATTGATTCCCAGTCCCAACCACACACACACACCCCACCACCACCGCTGCCACCAATCAGAAAAAAATAAAAAGGAAGGGTAGAAATCTAGGTAGCATCCTGAGACGTGGTAGTGAAAACAGAAGAAAAAAAGATTGAGTTTGAGTTTCCTAATCTCTCTACTAGTGAGAAACCTCACGGTTTATGGAAGTAATACTTACTGTGGAGTCCGACGTGCATGAATATGAAGTAAGAATAGCCACGACCAAGTTTGGCTGAGATTTCAGCTTCTTAAAAATGCAAACTAAACAAGGAATGCGTATACAATTGTTTATGGATTCCTAACTTCCTCAAAGAAGAGAGTACAGGAACTATTGCATCCATGAATGCCTACATCAATTTGATAATATAATTTGGTGTGGGTTCTTTCTAGTTGATTAGGATTTGTAGTTTGTCAGACCCTTTTTCTTTTTTGATCTGTTGTCATTACTTGTCCGTTGTGTACGTCCTTATTTTGGAATCCTAATGAAACTTGGACTTTTTTTTTTTTTTTGTTATACTACAGGCAAATAGAAGAGTATACACACCTAATAGCATCAATTAAAGCGCAAATCAAGCTGGTATGTTTATGTCTATTTTTGTTCATTCATCAGCTTGGTTCACCATCTGAAACTTGTATAGATCCTTTTGCTTTTTCCAATATAGAATTCTATAGAACCAGATTTTTGTTTTTATTCTGTTCTTTTTGTGGTGTAAGCTGAGTTTGGCAGATCTCTAGTTCCTTTCCTGCCTTTGCCAGATACTTACAAACTTACTACCTAATGTATCTACATGTCCTGTAGCACCATCTTCTATAAACTTACAACTAATGACCTACTAGGGAACCCAATTTTTTTTTTTTGATCAGGTAACTAGGGAATGTAAATGGATATTACGTGAATAATCTCAATTTGGAAGTTCAAAGAAAATTAGATGATGCAAATGAGGATTATACTAGGAAGATCCCAGGGGGGTAAAATTTGAGCAGGGTGGCTGACCCTTCATTAGTTCCCGTCTCACTGCATATGCATTATATGAACAGCCACAACTGCATCTTCGTTCTACTTTAATGGTTCCTTCAAGAACTTTCACGTGTCATGATTATAAATAATTGTCACTAACAGTGTGTTTTTCACAGGTCTGTGAAGGTATCCGGGAGTTGCTCGAACTGCCAGCACAGTAATCTTACTGAAATCTTCAAACTAAAGGCTGCTTCCCTTTTTTAGAACTATTCAACGAGGGTCTCTCTTCTTCTTTTGGGGTCCTGTTTTTGGGTTTTAATGTATACTCTCCATATATGTTGTGCCATACATACAGTCACCTGAAATAGAAAAAAAGGATTAAAAGAGAAGGAAATCAAACTTGTTGGAAAATTTTTAGCTATACAGGATTGTATCCTAATTGATATTAGAGATTTCAAAACCTCTATTTTCCTCAAACTTTTGCTAGTCTTCATTGTGTTTTTCAAATCACAACTCAAGCTTAGTTCAAAATTGGTATAGGATAATATCTATTCCTAGTTGAGAGAGAAATCATGTGAGAAAATCCAATATATATTAGTACTTCTCTTATCCTTGTAACAGACCATTTCAAGACTATTAGGTATGGGTATGTTGTAATGATGTAATCAAGTTCGAAATTTTTTTTCAAGATCAAATCAATTTTTTCATGAGGATAAAGCGTATTATAAATTTGAATGGACTTTTGAGTTGTTTGGTGGTGGACTCGATAAGCTCACCCAATCTATAAAAGTGACATCTTGAGGTATAAGAAGTGGTTGGAAACTTTAATAAATCTAAGTAACCAGTGGGAACGAAATTGGGAGTGGGAGTTGTGGAGCGGCCAAGAATATACCATGGACACGACCATGGCAGCATAATGTTATAGTGGAATAGTGACAAAAAGGGTATAATCCTATATAATTTTTTTTTTTTTGAGATCTAGGGTATCCTGGTCTCTTAGAGCACCTGACTAGTCCCTAGGTGCGAGCAGACCTCTCTATCCACACACAACCGGTTAAAATAGGTGCGAGCAGACCTCTCTATCCACACACAACCGGTTAAAATCTTACTGTGGGAGTGGCCATCAGGAGGATCGATCACTCGACCTCCATTTTATGAGGTGAGTGTCTTGACCACTTAGCCATCCTCCTGATGGTTGGTATAATCCTATATTGGTTGGATAAGGAGGGATCTTGGGGTTTATATGGATTTGAGTCAACTCCACCTAACAGGGTAGCCTTTTGGGTTGGAAGCCCGAACCTGTGACAAAGTGGTATCAGAGCAGATCTGGCTCAATCTGATGTCACTCCAAGCCCCCACACACAAGGGAGGTGTGTCCACGAGGATAGTGGGTCCCCCAAAAGAGGGTGGTGACAGGTATGCAGAGTGGTCCGAGACAATGTGCCAAGTGCCTACACATAAGGTTGTTGGAATAGTGACAAAATGAGAATAATCCCACATTTGGTTGGATAAGTTAAGACTAAGAGAGACAATAGGCTAGTCTCTCTTAGTCTTGGGGTTAATATGGGTTTGGGTTAACTCCTAATAGGCTAGTCTTTTGGGTTGGAAGCCCGAACCCGTGACAATAAGCTAAACTAAGAGAGACATCAATTATATACCCCCGCCCCCACGGAAGAAATTTAAAACCTGGTCTAGTCAAACCCTATATTGGTCGTGTTTGGGTTCTTAGGTTCAATTTATTTGGTCTGATCCTTCTATGTCGTGTTGACTCATAATTATACACTCAAATAGATTGGCTTGTGGGAGTCTCATGGAGATGATCCGAGGGCTGCTTTTTTGAGGATGTTGTTCTCACCATGTAGATCACATCACCGAATTGAGATGACTTTCATGTAACAATTTACACGGCGGAAAAACATCTTCATCTAAAATTTACCTTTGGATCATCTCCATGTGAGTCTAACAAGCTACTGTACAAAACCAATGTATGAATAATGAGATCATTTTTTTTAGGCAAGATTAATGAAATTTTGCCTCTTTGTTTATTTATTTTTAATGATTTACGCTATTCAAACAAATTTGTAAATGGAGCGTATTCACATATATTGAAGTATACATTCGCATGTGGGGTCATATTGAGATAATTCAAGGGCTAATGTTAAGTTAAGATTTATTCCACAATGTAGATCTTCACATATATTGAAGTAGACATTGGCTATGGGGTCCATATCGAGATGAGTCAAGGGTTGAGGATTTTCATAGATCATTCTCACAAAAATCAACTCATTCTAAAACTTATAACCCTAACATTCAATAACAAAATGAATAGCTCAATCCCCGCTGATTTTTAGTGATTTTTCAATCACCCGACATGGAGTTACTTTCTATTTTGAGGATGATAAATATGGTGAGAAAAAATATCCTCAACAAATATCATCCGTTGGATCAACTTTATGTAGGCCTCACATGTACTGCATGAAGTATCTTGATCCGTTCTGAGTTTTGGTTGACTCGCTGACTCAAATCAACGGACAACATATAGGATAACGGCGATGTCACGGCGAGCCATCAAGGGGTGGCAAACCTTCATCTAATTCTACTCCACCATCAAGGGGCTTTTGTTTACAATACAATATTTCTCTCTCTAGACGACAGGAGGAGAGAACCACTATAACACGACTCTGAAACTTCGATTTTGCAGGTTTGATTCTTTCTTTAGCTTTAATTCTTCACTTTGAGCTCATCTTCGTGAATGATTTTTCTGGGTTTCTTCTTCTTTTTTTTCACAAGTTATTGGATCAGATTGGTCTCTGTAATTTATTTCATTAAGTTGCAAGGTTCAACTTTTCTGCTTCTTGATTCGTCAACAATCGTGGGTTTTTGTCATTGAATAGGTTTTGCTTGTTCTGAATATTATTTCTGTAGTTTCAATATTTCTTTGATTGCAGGTTCTTTCTGTATCAATTGAAAGTTGCAGATCTGTTATTTTCTTTGGTTTGAATGTGGGTTTTGTATTTGAACTTTTCTTTTGAGACGCAGCTTTTGTGGTTTCTGTCCTGTTTGGCACTGGCTTTCAATTGATTTTCTTTATAACCAAGTAAAGAATATTTGATTAAGAAAAGAACAGAGAAGTCCAAATTGACAACCATCTTAATTTTAGCCCAGTAGATACATTCAGTTTCTTTGAACCTTATTTAGGGCATACCCTTAACACAATTTACTTTCTAGTAGTTCAATTTTATAATTCTATGCTCATTGATGTTTGGTTTCCATGGTTGTTTTGTTCTTTAGATACTTGAAGCAGCTTGATTTGATTTGAAGTTGAAGGTTCCATGTTTGTGGACTCATCTTTTTGAGTAATATAATCTTGGGGTTAAAGTTGATAATGGCATCACGACGCCACGTTCATTACAGTCCTCTATCATCAAGGGAAGATGATGATTACAATGGCGGGAGTGTAGATGATCCTCGGTTTGCATACACTCCGAGATCCTTTGATAAGGTCCCATGGAAGTCCATTCTTCTCGCGCTCTTCCTCCTCTTTCTTGGGTCGTCGCTTCTCTTTCTCGCATTCTTCATCTTGACAGGTCACATGGGAGGTGATAAGTCCCAAGCTTATGGCCTCCTGACGCTTGGTATCCTCGCCTTTCTTCCAGGTATGCAAAATACATTTTCTCTCCTCACTCCTCATTGTCGACCATAGTGGATGTATTGATTAAAATTTATGTTAAATATGGAGGTCAAGGGTGCATTTTCTCTTAAAACTGTTTCAGTTATTGGATTTATGATGTCTTCTTTTCTGTGATTTTGTTGGACTGATATTCTAATTGAAAAGCCTCCATAAAGTAAACCAGCAATGTTTCTATTGAAACCATAAATATGTCGGTTTTGGCTGTTCAGAGGGTCCCCAGCTTACTTCTTGTTTAACTTGAGAAATTATACAGTCTAATAGTAAAAAGATACGTTGAGATTAGTGGACATGATTTTTTTTTTAATAGCCTCTTGGAGGGTCATCAGCTTATCAGGTGAATACATTGATGAACTGATTGGCTGATCGGTTGTGCAAGTAAAGAACTAAAGAATAGTTCATGGATGTGAGTAGGAAAAGGATCAAGGATAGAAGAACAGGAAGAAGAGGGAAGTAAGGGAGGTTTTAATAGGTTTTGGTAGAGGGCATTATGCTCATATCACTCTGTAACCAATACGCATGACATCGGATTTTCCTCCATGAGACTGATTTTTTTTCTTTTTTACATAGGAGTAGAGACTTTGCCACCCATTGGTCATAGAACTATAAACCACAAATTCTTAACCTGTTATTTTTCTTAAAATACAGCTTATCAAGTTTTTGACGCTTTGTTGTTATAAAAAGAAAGTGAAGAGCATAACCATTACTAGAAGAAAATTAATATAACCCTTTATGTGCTGACCAAGTGCAATCTCTGAAAAGATGGTGGCACGTTTTCTTACCTTGTCATCCTTTAGTATCAGACATGATGCACACTATGTCCTTTACTTGGCATATCTTTATTTATTATGCTGACATAGCAGAAGAGGGCTTCGGTCTTGGGCTCATTTAATTTTCTAGGTTGTCGTCACCATTTTCCATCGAAGATAGGTTTTTATAGGGAGCTCTAGTAGTGTCCTTGTTCAAGATATCTGTATCCTACTTCTATTTTGCCAGAAAGAAGGATTAGTTATTCGCTAAAAAAGGTAAATGAACTGATATAAAGCTCAGGATTTTAGTTTGGCCATCCATCCCCAATTCATTGCGCGCAACTTCTTGCGAAGTCCTCTCTGGTCAAATTAATGAGGAGCTGCTCTAGTTCTTTCCAGGATTCTAGTTCAACGATCAATCAATTGAAATCCTTACCCTCCAATTTATTGTCGTTTTTTTAGGATAACATAGAACATTATTGATAGTTCAGAAAATACTGACTTTTATAGGATACTTAGGATCACCAAATGGGTTCAACTTAATCTTTAAATTCTTCTTGGCAGAGAGAAATGAAATAATGGTTGGTCCTAACCGTTGTGCTGTGTGTTTGGTACAGACAGAAATAAAGCATCTTACCATCAGGTCCATCACCACTTTTTGTTTCCTTGGTCTTTTATGCTAATTGGAGCCAGATCAACTAAATTTCTTATGAACTAGGTCTGCCTAGGGGGTTCTATCTGATCACATGGACCTAGTTTCATTCCTTTGTTTATTTCTAAATTGAGTCACCCTTGTTGTCCTGTTTATTCTGCAAAGAATAGATCTGTTGTAGCGACAAGCAGTTTTTTTATGACAACAAGCAGTTAATCTTAACCGAGCCTTTTAAATGAAAGGCAGATTCTTGTACGAGGTTTACTGGCTCTACTTTGCAGCTATAGAACATTATTACTTTTCCAAAAATTGTCGTGCGATGGACGTTCTAAGGTTGGTGGGTGCTATGAAAAAAATCTAGTTTATGTTTTTCTTCCTATTTTGTTCTTCAGTACTATAATTTATAATCTTATATTATGTTAAACTATCAAGTACTTCATAGTTTATCCTGTAAATATAGGCATGTGGTATATCTGTATATGGACTTCTCCAGGGCCGATATGGTGATGGTTGTATAAAAATGTATCTCAGTATCTTTTTATGTATATGTTGTGATATAATGATCCAAAGTCGGTGTCTTATAGTGCTCAAATATGATGTCTATAAACTGCGTAGCAGAATATATGGCTCTAGATAGAGTTGAATGGAAAATTAGGTTTCATTCTACTGATCCCGGCAAGTGGTAAGGCACTGATGATGATAAGTATTCTTTCTAATTCTCAAGAGAAAATTAGTGAAGAGTCTTTAGATTGGAAAGCTGCAGTCACTAAATTTCATATTTCTACAATTAGGAGATCGTTTAGATTGGATAGTGGTCAGTAGTAGACTAGTAGGTCACGTTATTATAGAGCATACTTATGGGCTGCAGGTGTAAAACCATAGACCCTCATGTATTTGATTTTTGATTTACGTAAACAGCTCAATTGTGTAACTATCGATGTCGAGAAACAGATTTGGACTTACACATTTATATATAATTGCAGGCTTTTATGAGACCCGGATAGCTTATTATTCATGGAGGGGTGCCCAAGGCTATCGATTTGGCTCTATCCCTGGTTATTGAGGTCGGGTGACTCTTCAGGATGTCGATGTGTTGGCATGTAACTACTGCTTTTATTTCTGAGGTAGTGTGTTTCGAATTTATACTCAATCCGGAATCTGTAACTGTATTAAGAATGATCCACGCATCAGGATTTCTTCTTTCTTTCTTTTCTTTTCTTTTTCTATAAGGAGTGGATATTACCTGTATCGGATATGTATATATTAGAAAGTTAAGTTGTTTCGGTTGTTGATTGACTTTGTTGCGAAGAGTGATTTGATATAGCACCATTTTAAGATCATGTAATGGAGTATCATCCTGCATATGCATATATGGGTCAGGATCTGTTTAACCAGTTACTCTTACACGGCAGTTACACTGATCTATGGTGCCCACATGGAGATGATCGATTTTTATGAGGATGATTTACATGGTGAGGAGAAAAAATCAGCCATTCAGTGTAACCGTCGTATAAGCGAAAAAAAAAATGGTGCAAATCATTCCCCAGATAGCTTTTGATAACATCTTTTTTTCTAGTGAAAATTTGTTGAACCAAAAAGATTGAAACTTGGACAGGTAAATAAAATAAGGGCATAACTGGATGAAACTTGGAAGTCTAAAAGTGTTAACTTGATTACTTCTACTATTTTTTCCTTTTGGTACAGAATGATTTTCAAAGGTTTGGATTCCATCCATGGGCCTCTCAATGGCAGAGGGTTTTGCACCAGCTTTTTGGATGTCATCTTTCTTGAATCTTCTTCCTCAGCTTTATCTAACTAAAACAGATTGAGGTTGATTACTTGACTGAGCCATAAGCCAAAAATAGTCCTCTGGTATCTCTTTTTTCCCTGACTTTTTAACTGTTTGTTTGTTTCTTTCTTTTCTTCAAATAGTTTCATGTTAATACTGCTTGGTCTGCGTTACAAAAAGGAAAACTTTTGCAGTATCATTGTATTATCACCACTCATTAACTTTACTAATTCAATAGTTTAGTTTATTTGGACTTAGCCAATCTTTACAGGATTTTTTGTTGTTGGGTAAACATTTATTTGCCGTCTTACAGTTTCGAATTGTTTTGTAACTTAAAGGTGTACACCCAATTGTTACAGTATCCTTTATATCATCAACTATGAACCTTACACATCTCCTATTAAGTCCCAGGTTCTGTATTAGCGGGCACCAAAAACAATGGTTGCCGGCTCTGGACTTGAGCAATGTCAAAGCCAAAATTTCTAGGGATGCGTTTTTAAAATTTATGTAGTCTGATATTAAACCACTGTTCAACTTGTGATCTATGTAGTTTGTCATGGGGCCCAGCCCATGATGTTGAATGTGCTGCAGACAGTAAGGCAAATGTTTATTCTCTCTTGGCTCCAATCTTAGTAATTCAAACCGTTCCAATGAGAAATGCTGCCGCTGTGTAACTTAGCTTCAACTCTCGAACTGAACTCCTACAGTTTACCTTCGAAGACTCTTAATTGAGCGTTTTTACGCTCCAACTTCTACTTTTATTTTCGCTCGGTCGCTTTGTAGAGTGTGGGCTAGACCTTCTCTTTCTACTTATAACCCGAATAATTGAATCTTCGACCTCCGTTTTGTGAAGTGAGTGTCTTACCACTAAGGTTATTCAAGAGTCTAGTTCTAGATTAAGTTTACACATCTCGAGGATCTAGGGGCGTTCAACGAATCTCGAGGATTTGGTAAGGACTGGTACCTGTCTTAACTAATGGTACTACGAATTGTCTTATCAGTCCGCTCAAAGAAATGGGACGAATCGATTGATAGACAGAATGTCAGCCGTCAATGGTCCCACTCCCAACCCTATTGTTATTTAGGATTCTTAGATCATACGGTCCACAACAATTGTTAAGGGTGAATCACTCATTGATCAAAATTACGAACGCGATGTAGGTTATCATCTAGCTCATGCAGCACCCCATACGACGGGGGCCCACTCGTTTTGTGGAGGATCCATCTGATCACAAGGGTGTAGAGACTCGTGCAGAATGCATGTGCTTAAGGTGGTTTAGTTAATAGTAAACGTTAGTAAACGTACAAATCACACAAATAAGGGTGGGCCCTCCGCTGAAAAAGAATTGACAGAGGAAAAGAGATGATGGGGTCCCACAGTCCCATCTGAAAAAGAATTGAAAAAAATCAACTTAAAAAGCGGTTACTTTCAAGAGTACTGTTGGATCGTCCTCTTTATTCATTGCATTCATTTCCGAAAACTAAATCTCAAATGTCATCGAACGGTGTAAAATCACTAGACCCCAGCGGCACTGCACCAGGGTTAGTTGGTGGGTCCTACCACCACCATCACTACCACAGCCTCACTACTCTTCCAGCTTTTTTTTTTTCGGTTTCTTTACAGACTTTCTGTCTCTTCCCTTGGCTGTGCGATAAGTACTTAAAAAAGTTCATAAGGTTCAGCAGCAAACCGTATATTACCTTCACTGTATTACTGACATACTATTCTATCTTCTGCTACACTTCTAGAGAGAGAAAGAGACAGCTAGAGAGAGAGAAAAGCTGAAAGGTGTGTGTGAGAGAGAGATCAGATCAGAGAGAAGAAGGTGAGAGACAAAAAGGGAAGTTGAAAGTCAGAGTTCCAAGTGAGAGAGAGAGCTTTATTCGCTGTTTTATTAATTAATTATTAATGACTTTTACTGTGGCTTCTCTGCATCTGCATCTGCAATTCTGCAAAACTGGGGTTGCACCCATTGTCTGTCTGTCTGTCTCATTCTGATGATCCCAGTTCATTTATTTTTCATTTTAAATTTCACTCTGCCATGCAACCCCACCCGGCCAGCCTGTCTGTTTCTGCATGCATGGAAAATATAAGATAAAAATCTCTGTAAAAACTTACTTACATAGAACTTGTAAGGAATCTGAAATCCTTCCCAGTTCTTCCAGCATCTTTTTTATTATTTCTAGATTACCCTTATATTAACTAATAAAGTATTAATACTAAGTTAACTACTATATACAAGCTTAATTAGCTAGCTAGGCACTGTAATAGTGTGTTTTTCATGTGGACATTAAAACCCTTAAGTTTTTATAACTTGGACATGCATGGAAAACACCAAGTTTGCTAGAAAACCCATTTGAACAATGGAAGGGATCTAGTACTGATGGATCAACTGAGTAACTCTCATCTAACCCTTCATTACCAAATTTGTATTTTCTCTATCTCTACTACTGTTATAATAAGAGGCTACTATTGGCTTAAAAAAGGGTTCAAAATTAGCCTTCAATACAAAGTCTTTCCTCCTCCAAAACAAATGAAATTTGCCTTTTCAAAAATACCCATAAAAAAAAACTACTCGCACATATCCCTCATATACGTGCATGTACCCGCATTTTTATAGTTAGCTCAAACTAGAAACTCACAAGTCATAACTGGTCTAGACAATTCATTTTTGTATAAGAACATTAAATCTTTGTTTTGTAAAATCTGAATAACCTACGTTAAGGGTACTTCGATAAAGCTCCTGTAAGAGGGTCATTAAAACGTTACAACGTTGAAGAATCATTGGAACTTAAACGCCTATGTATGTTTTTTCTATTCTTTTTTGTTTGTGTAGTCTTCTTCTGTTTGTCTTTACATCTGAAAGGAGAGCCTGGTAGAGGGAACTTGAACTTGTAGTATTAATCTTTAGAGAACCAGTTTAGTTGTATGAACAGTAAACCAAACAAAAAAAAATCTTCTGATCATGAGAAAAACTTAGCAATAAAACATGGTTTTCTTAACATTCTCGCTCAGTTTTGGTAATGGTGTAGTCTTCAATGGAGGAGAAGCTCGTGAGATCGAGGAAGTAGTTGTTCTGATGAATCCAGTTGAATCGGATTTATCAAGGTAGAGCCGACCCCTGTAAGCGGCAAGATGGGCATAATAAGCTGGAGGAACCAAAGAAACCGGCTTGGTGCACCTCACAAAAGTGTAACATAGATTATGTACTAGCTTTTGTAGTTCATCTGAACTGAACTGATTCTCATCCCACAAAACATGGTAATGTGTTGGGCGGCTCGTTCCCTTCATTCCCCAATGGCTACAAAGATAGAAATCGAATTCCCTCGGATGGGTAATCACGGAATCCACAACTGTGCCCGGAGGTATATTCTCATCAGAGAGTCGAGTACCAGGGAAAGATCGGTCAGTCTCATTATGAAACAATCTTGTGTGGTGTCTCTTCTGAACAACTGCAAAAGTGATTGTAGGTTTATACCCAGAGAACCTTGAACAAGCGGCTTTAATAGCCTGTAACTCCTCTTGAAGCACTTTATAGAACTGGGTTTCGCTTACTCCATCTCGGAAGAAGATAATTCTCTTGGGAAGAATATTTACTTCCTGGTAAAAATCCTCTAGGAGCTCCCCTACCATCTCTTTGAGGTCCTCGATGATTTCTTTTCGATGGGTTTGAGATTTGATTCTTGAAGTGTACTTGTTAGCTGCTGGCCAGTTCATGCTTCCCACCACTGCTGCAATGGAGGGGCTGAAATCGTCAAGGGGGTGCGGATGGGTAACATCAGCACCGAAGAAGATGGCTGGATCATCTAGACCAAATAATCTAGGTATTTGAGAAGGTAAAGATTTATATAAAGCCACAGTAGATCCACCAACCTTGGCATTGATTTTGAGAGCTAAATTTGCAAGAAACTGAGAACCCAATTTGCCAAGATTTGGGTATAAGCAGCATTGGCTGACAACACCGATACTTGTCTCGGCAATACGTTTGAAATCAGCATATCCTCTGTGTTTTCTCTCCATTACACATATTACCAGTTGGAGGTTGTTTGAAGCAGCTCTGTGAATTTGCTTGAGCTTTGATTCCAACAGTGAGATGTTGTTAAGCACTTGGAGAGCTTCAAATTGCGAGCTAACGACAGGATTCCTGTTAAGAAAGATACCCAATTGCTCACACCTTTGAGTTAACTGGTTTATGAATCTTGGAATGTAGGATCTCTGATCTTGGGTTCCCCCAAAACTTATTAGTGCCCACCTTTCAATTCTGATTCCTTCAAGAACATGGCTGTCTAAAAGGTTCCATTGCCGGTCATGGCGGGATGGAATTAAATCTGTTATGTGGCCACCATTACCAAGCTTCAATTTGGGAGGTTGAAGGACTCTACCGTTCAATTGGGTCATCGCTCTTGAAATATGGAGTTTGAATTCTCTCCCAAGGTCCCCACTGCCAAAAGATATAGGCTTCACATTTTTAGAAGTGGGCAACTGAAACCACAAATAAAATTTTTAAGCTCGGTCACAATTATACAGAAATTTGTTTAATTTTTACCTTGTTGGTCCAACTGACCCTGCCATGACTCCATCAATAATGGCTTTGCGCTCCCTTGGTCGTTGGCATCCCATCTTGAGAATCTTTACTGTCTGATCATCTGAAAGCTTCCCAAGAAATTTCTGGCCTTCACATACCATGCAGAGCTCCATTGGGAGATAACATGGTTTACTTCTACTAATCTGCAAGCATGGCAAGTTCCTGAACTGTATATCATGGTTGTAGTGATCTTTGAAGTAATCTACCAATCTAAGATCCTTTCCGTCCCTGTCTCTAAACCAGAGATCATCAGTAGCTTCATCAGTTAAGCCAAAAACTCGGTACTTCTGGTTGGTTTCTCGATGGCAAACGAAGATCCTGATGTTCTTCAAGGCTTTTTCCACTTCTTTCTTCTCTTCCCCAACTAAACCTCTTGTTTTCCTCTGAGGAAGGTCATGCAGGAACTCTAAGCGCTTCTGCAGATAAGGAATTATTCCGATGCTCTCATGGAAAGCTGTTACAGAGAAATCCACATTGAGGGCAAGGCCTTGTTGGGTCGGTCTAAGACTCTGAAAGAATCCTCTCAACCCAACTGCTCCTCCTCCAATATCTGTAATTCCTCCCATTGAGCTCGAATATAGAGATCTTCCAACAGGTATACATTTTTCCGTTGGGCTCTCTCGAAGCACAACATCCAATGCATGGAGATAATCCTGAGGAAGCGGGATCGAATCCTCCCCCTCCTTGCTTAAGTAGCTATCCAATTCTCGTCCATCTAACTTCGAAACAAGCTTGATAGTAACTCGGAAGAGTTTAGATTTCTGTTCCTTCTCCATTGCTTCATTGTTTTCTTCCAAAGGTAACATTGACTTAGATGTGGGAATTGGAAGGCTAACAAAGAACTCAAGCTTGTCATCCTGGAATTCAACAGGGCTATAAAGATTCTTTCGTCCATCAAATGCCGGAAGAGCACCGGATAGGAGTTGTTGGTTTTCTTGTACTAGTTTATACTTAATCATTCGAGCAACTTCCTTCGAAGGATGCGGAGAAATATCAACATCGTAATGGAAAATTCGTTCGGAACAGTCGAATTGAACTAGGAAATGATTTGCAAGTAGGGGTATTACAGACCCATCTTGGCCACCAGAATCTGGTCTCTTAGCTGCCACCAGTGCCTTTGGTGTAACAGTCATGGCCTCTCCTTCATCTTTTCCTCTTGTGGGTAAACTTGTATTCTCTTGGAGGGCTTCTGAAGCTGCTCAAATGCATGGGAAAGATAAAGCTAAATCACAAAGAGATTAATTTCAATCTTGGCTGAAGAAATGTAAAACAACTAAACAAGAAGCAAGAGTCTAAACAACTTGAGATTCTCAAGTTAGAAATTACTAGATAAAGAGTACAAATATCAGTTATAACATTCTCCAACAAAGAACCTTATCAGACCAAAAAGTAATTCCATTTTCTATTTCAATCTTTTCTTGGATCATTGACAAAAGGTTCAAGTTTGTGCTTTTATTAAAAGGGTTATCTTTTCAATCTTCAACAAGGTCATGATTCATGAAATAAAGTCCATATATACACATAAAAACAACAAATATGAAAAACAGAGTAAAAGGAAAGAGAAGGGTACTAAAAGAAAGTTACTTTATTCATCAAAAAAAAAAAAGATAATTACTTTACCTTGTGAAGCATTGAAAAATAGGGGTTGGTTATCAGAGGAGGAAGCAGGCGGAGGATTCTTCTGCTTCCATGAAGATTTCTGCAAATGGGGTTTTGACCTGTAGTTGTGATTTTGAGGAAAAAGAGGAGTTGCAGGAAGTTGAAGATGTAATGGAGGAGTAGGTAAAGGAAGAAGAGGTGGGTTAGTTTGGTATCTGTTATGGTAAAGAAACCTATTATGGAATGAATGTTGCTGTTGATGGTGATGAAGGTTGGACCTTCCACTGCAATATCTAGACTTAGAAGTGCATTTCCTGTTAGTTTTGGAGTCTTCTGTTTCTTCCATGATTTAGTAGAGAGAGAAACAAATGAGAGAGCTTATGATGAGCATATACGCGTAAGTAGGAAACAAGAAAAGGCAGAGAGGATATGGGTTTTTGTTGCTGAACTCTGGAGGGGAAAGGTATGAGCAGAAAGCAGTAATTGCAGGAGAGAGAGAGAGAGAGAGGAGTTGTTTATGTCTGGTCTTTGGTCTTAAAAGAAGTTGGTTTTGGTTTTTAGTTCTTGGGTTTCATTCTGTCCAGACCAGTTCTGAAGAAGCTTGAGATGATGGCAAATAAATTCAACCAAAAAGTGGTAACTGTGTGTGGGTTTACCTTGGGAGAAAAGAACTGACCATACACATGAAGGGATCTGTCTATTTGGAGTTGTGCAGTTAGTATTCATACCACATTAGGGTTTAAGAGTATTTAACACCCTTATATTGTCATTGTCAATGTTAAAGATCATCCAAACAATTTTGAATACCATTTGAAGTCAAAGGAGGAGGAGCTAAATTATTGACTTCAGTCTATAGCTCATTCCCTCTTACTAAAACTTCTACAACAACCAAATTAAGTTTAATTTTTAAGATGGCTGCCAAAATCACGACCCAACTTTTTATTATGCCAACACAATTTTTTAATCGAATTGTTGGTAACTCAGATTCAACAGTAAAAATTTCATAAAATAATCTATTGGTAATTTAGAATATGTCAAACCACTTTCTAATTGTGTTGCTGACTATATAAATTGATAATCTATTTTATATTATCCGCCATATGGAACTGACGATACAAATTTGAGTTGTTTATCTTTAGTAAAAAGTTGTGAAAATATCAATGGCCTTTTAAAATTTATATCTAACTATTTGCTATTCCTGATAGTACTTTAATTTTGTATTACCTAAAGGTATAGACAAAGGAAGAAGAAAAATGTTAGGGGAAGGCCAATGCACAAACCCCAAGCCCAACAAAATTTCAAGGCTAGTGGGCACCCTTAAATCCAAAACCCCTCACCTGGTCCGGTAGATGGAGGCTTAAGGGTAGCCGCAGAAATGTTCTGCGACGCAAAATCGTAGAACTTATTTACGATGGCACAATTAAAAAAATTAAAAAGAAGGGAGTCACATAAATTTTCTGCAACACACTTTTTTTTAATTAATAAAATAATAATAAAAAAAGTATTTTTAGTTAATAAAAAATTGGTGTCGCATATAATTTCTGCTCTCACAGAAATTATTTGCGACGCATGACACCTATAGAAATTTTGTCAATTTGATGAATCTATACTACTATATAATGCAAATACTTGAGTGAATCCTATTTTGCCAAAACTTTCTAAAATACCCTTATGTGTGTTTTTCTATTATCAAATTGTATATATAAAGTTGTAAATTATTTATCAAATGAAGGTCGTAGTTGATACTAAATAAAACTCTAGCATTAAATAACTCCATTATAACATTAAATGAGCAATATGACACAGTAAACAACAATTATAATTAAGGAATAAGCCCAACGTAAAATACGTGCAACGCACGTGCACGAAGCTTGTCATAATAATTGGAATAGAATCCTGACATTTTCAAAGAAAATCCATCCATTTCTTTGTGTGGTAGTTGGGTAAGGGCAAGTGTTATAGGCACCTTACACAAGCAAAAAAAAAAGTATTTTTTAAGGTTAGGGCAAGTACCATGGGCACCCCAAACATCCAAACCCCTCCCTCCGGTCCTAGATTTGAGAGAGAGTAAGGGGTTTGAGGGAGGAGGCAAAGATTGTGTCGTACGACACAGATTCTGCCTAATTCTTTATAGTCGTTGTTCGAGTACAGATGGGATAAATAAATGCATGTCACGGCACAGATTGTGTCGTGCGGCACAGATTGTGTCGTGCGGCACAATATGTGTCATATGGCACTAAATGTGTCGTGCGTCCCTAATTTTCCACGGCACTTGCGCTCCCCCAAACCCTTAAACCCTTATCCCAAATAACCTCGATAAAGGTTTTCTATGGCACTTGCCCTAAAATTGTTTCCTCCTGCACTGAAACCTGTCACAAGCGAGTACGATCAGAAGTCAAATCTAGTCCTTTTAACTCCAGCTAAACAAACCATGAAGTGGGTCTTCCTTCTTTTTTCTGCCCTTTGTACCAAAATTAGGGCTTTCTTTTGTCTTCTTTCTCCAACTGATTCTCTTGGTCGACTAATTGTGGGTGACAATTTATAGGGTATCGACCTAAAAAAGTACATTTCTCTCTCCCCAATATAGTTTGTTATTTTACTTTTCCTCCAATAAATACACTTAAAAAAAGATAGATAACTTGCAAATGTACACACACTTATACATATTAGAAAGAGAAAACAAATTTTTTTTTAATTTGGTTCAACTAT
The DNA here is from genome assembly GCA_002174775.1 of Macleaya cordata. Classification (NCBI taxonomy): domain Eukaryota; kingdom Viridiplantae; phylum Streptophyta; class Magnoliopsida; order Ranunculales; family Papaveraceae; genus Macleaya; species Macleaya cordata. The sequence goes on along the minus strand of MVGT01001412.1, from coordinate 509,868 downwards.
GAATAAGAATAAAAATCTTACCACATCTTCATTTTATTATATTAACAATAATTGACTATCCATTATCCATGTTTTAATTATTTTTACTCGAAAAAAACTCTCTTTTCAAACCCGTAAATAAAATGAGGAAGGAAAACATAAGGTTTATACACAGTGCTTAGACACATCATATTCATTGTTGGATACAATCATCTAATGATTAATGACTCACATATACTTTTCTTTAATTTAAAAAGTAGTCCTTTAATTTAGGAAGTGATAAAGATCGTGTATCAATAGACTTTAAGTCATTTGATGATTGCATCAAACAGTGAGTAAGATGTGTTTAAATCCTGTGTCAAAATCTTGTAACGTCTTAGAAATTTGAACTAAATAAAATTGATTGTTTATCAATTACAGAATATAAGATATTTTTTATTTTCTCCGTGATTGAAAAATGTCAAAAATTCTATTTATTTCTAAAATCAAATTTAAGGTACCACAAATTTAAACATAATATTATAATTTAATCTTAAATTCCTTTTTAGTATCAGGAGGGCATTAATGTATCAGTGAGAGTTAAGAAACTTCTAGTCCCTCCTTATAAGGAATCTTTTCAGGTTAGGTTAGGTTACTATCATCCTTGGACAGATAAAATGAAAACAACATGACATGAAGTAACTTTATGACCCTAACAACAAATACATAATTTGTAATAATTAATTAAGAAGAATCCAACCCAAAGTCCACCTCTAGACTCTCTATTAAAACAAAACATGTTCTCTTTTTAGTGATGAAATGTAACACCTAAATCTTTTTTTTTGTCTCTTAGCTATCTTCTCCTAAGATTTCATTTATTCTTCCCCTACTTTCAACTTTACTTTTGCCTTATCTTTAGCCTACATTGTTGATGTGGTTGTGGAATGGAAGAGGGTGAGGGTGAGGTCTATTCACCCACTAATATGGTGGGTCTCTTTTTTTTAACATTAAACATTGTTGGAAGAGTTAGGGTTTTCTAGTCATTCATAGAATGGAGTCTATGTTTGTTTATCTACAAGCAAAGAGCATGTGGATTTGTGATTGTTGTTTGTTAGAACTGTGGATCAAAACAAATAGCAAATACCATCACGTCGGGTAATGGATTGTTCAATACAAAGGTCATAAACTGCAAATCTCTTTTTAACAGCACTGAAACTTTTAAGATAAAACGTCATAAATAAATGAGTTGATGGTTCATTATCAATCGGTGGGTTGGGATCCACCAACGTTGCTTCTCTTGAGGCGTGTCGAGGATCTATAGACCATGGAATATCCTAAATGAGTGGAGGGAACCGTTGGTTAAGTAAGGTAGTTAGTTACATCCTTCTCACCCTATGAATTGTAGGTGCTAAACACCCAAATCGAGCAACTCCTCCCACTCGTATAAGGAATCCGCCACTCTTTTAGGGGATTCGACAGTCTACATTCTCCCTATGAATTGTAAGTGCTAAACACCTAAATCCAACAACTCCTTCCACTCATATATAAAATCTCGCAGTGCATACATCTTTTTCCGTGCTACAACTTGGGGTAGCACAAATCCTCGATGACTAGATGATGGATGGTAATGTGCACCCTCCATAGGTGGGTGCACACATAATAAAGCATTCAACAAAAAATGGCTATACGTGACCAAGTTACAACACAACATGTGCATTTGGGCATGGCAGGAGAGAATTTGTTCACATGCGCGGCACACACAACTGGCACGGGCCCGCACCACCTGAATGCTAAATTGTCTTAAGTATGTAAGTGTGGCCCAGGCCCATCACCACCCGATCATTTCTTGAACAGTCAGACCAAAGGGAAGTTTTATTGGCACTCTCAAAAACCTCTGTTGACAGGTTCACCAACAAACTGTGTTGGTGAGCCTGTCAACAACAAAATGTGTAGTGCCAATAGAATTTCCCCTGACCAAATCCATCTGGGCTTGGGCCCAATCCAAACATCAAATTTAAGGGTTAGTGATTTGTGATTGTTGAATAATTTCAAGACCTAATATAAATTTGTAAGAAAAGTAAACCACCAAAGCTAAGTGTGTGCTGAAACGTTGCATCAAAGATGGATCAGTTAAAGCTATACATATGAGATCGAGTAGTGTTTAAGATGTGATTAGGTTTTTTTTGCTTGTGATCAATTAGGACTGTGAACTAAAAGAGTGAAATGTACAGAAGAGGGTGTCATGTAAACTGTAAGGTATGATAAAGGCGCTCATAAAATTCATAGAAATCTTCGTTTTGCACCTGCCTAGAGTTCAAGGCACAACCAAACCCACGAGACACTTCAGCCTAATGAATTTTGGCCCATGACTGAACACGAAAAATATCATTGAACCCTAGCCCTTATGACATTGAGGAGGCCCAGCCGGCCCATTTTCAAGCTTAACCATGGGGCATATATGGACGTTGTATTTGAAAAACAATACAATACAAGTATGGAGTACGAAGCTTAATTAGCTGAAGCTGAATTGCAATGCTAATCACATTTAGCTAGATAATGTACTAGCAGCAACAATTTGATTTTGAACACTAATTATTCTAAACAAGAGTTTGCTAATCAGCAAAAACTTATAGGGTATTTATTACTCTCTGTTACCAAAACAGTCACATATTTCATGGCTATATATATATATATATATCTATGATCAAGTAACATTGCTACGTACAATGCGACTGCATAAACTACGACTAGATTAGTCGAAAAGCCAGCATATCAATTAATACTAGAGATTATGATGATGACAAAACTTCTAATAATCAATGGGAGATGAGGATTTATTACAAATTAATGAAGGCTAGCTAGAACAATTAACCAGCATTGCCATGGGTACATATGTTGCTAATATTACATGCCTATATTGTTGCTTATATAACACAAATGGTCAGCATGCATGAATTAGGTAAAAATTAAAGACTAATAAGTAATTAAGAACAGATGTAAATGAGATTTGTTATGATCAGTCAATAGGACCCTTGTATAAAACATCGATCAAAACTAAGCAAAAAAGCATATAGGAGGGAGATCAAGAGAGCTCCAAAGAGATAATTCGCTCTCGACATCGCTCAAAGAACTCAAAGATGATATTTGTGCATTCTCCTCCTGATCAGTTTGTGTCGGCACGGCGACATTTTGTTCTTCTTCTTCTTTGTTCTCCTCTTCTTGATTGCTACAATTAAAAATAGTACTACTACATCTAAGATTGCTCAAGTGATGATCAGACCTTATTCCTCCTCTTCCCTTTCCACCAACTGATTCAAGCTTCAATTTTAAGCATTCAGAGATCCCATTGAAGGCGTAAAGAGAAGCCGAGACCTTCCTTTCATACTTCATTCTTTTCATATGCACCGACCGCTCATCTCCATCATTCTCCTGCTCAATTGGCTCTACCAATTCTTCTGCAATCTCAAATGGAGAATAGTAACAAGATGACCCAATAACATCCATGAACTTGAAATCCATTACTCCTCCTAAATCATCATCAATACTACCTTGTAGTCCTTCTCCCCCCTCTTCTTCTCCTGACCCTCCACAATACCCTTCGCCGCTACTCAAGCACTGATTAGTAGTACTCCAGTTGTAGCAATTCAAGTAGTCCATTTGATCTCTTACTAATCCACCATCATCTTCATTTTTGGTGAAATTGGAATATTCATCACCAATACTTGTAGAAGTAGTACTAGTAGTAGGGTTGTAGTTGGTGGTGTAATTATAAGTAATATTGTCAGGCTGCTCATTAAAGAGGTCATCAGAGATAAATTGAGTTTCTTGTACCTCTTGATCTGCTACATCTTTTTGTTGCTGATGATAATGTTGATTTATAGGCAAAGAAGAAGTAGATGTAGGAGAGAAAGAATTATTTCTTGCTTTGAGCCTCATAAGGAGAAGATTTGTAATCTTTGATGGAAGAGCAGGAGAATAAGAAGAAGAAGAAGAAGGTGAACATGGCCAAAAATTTGTTCTTGTATTAGCACCTCTCAGCAAACAAGCAGCTTCATCATAAGCCCTAGCTGCTTCTTCAGCTGTATCAAAGGTGCCTAACCAAACCCTAATTTTTTGTATAGTATCTTTGATCTCAGCCACCCATCGACCCGATGGCCGTTGTCGAACACCCACGAACCGTTTTCGAGCTCGACGTGTTGATGATCCTCCTCCTAGTGATGCCATAGTTGCTGCTTCCTTAACCGCCATCTGGTCCCAACCCAAGTTTTCATCAGCAGTACTAGTACAATTCTTCCTTTCTTTGTCAGCTTCATGATGATCATCAGCCTTTCTCTTTCTTGCCATTTTCAGCTTCTCTTTATATTAATTAGTAGGGCTTTTTTTTCTCTTCTTTCTTTCTATGTAATTTCTTATATCAATAGGTAATTGTATTTGCCTTGGCTCTGTTGTGTATCAGTCTCTGAGATGTATATATATATAATAGAAGAAGGGAAGATGCTGTCAAATGAGAGAGAGAGAGAGAGAGAGAGAGAGAGAGGAGCTGAAATGGTCTTTAATACTTGTTCATACCTCCTTGTTCTTCTTTTTTATTTTTAGCTTCATAAATCATACACACATGGAGCCATGGAGGCTACTCTTTGATGAGAGAGAGAGAGAGAGGGAACTAATACTATTTTTGTGGTGCAATTTGGTGAATTTTCAAATACATGAATTGTAAACTTGACTTAGCCCCTCTTTCTTTTCTTGGTTTCTTTGTATATTTTATCTGTAAAATTTGCTTGTAAGCAACAAGATATTATACTTTAATTAATTGGTTTTTTTTTTTTTGAATTAGCAAATTGTAGTATGTTCATTGTTGTCACTAAATTTTCATCACAGAAAGGGACATGAAAAGTTTAGTTGTCATCATTTGTCAAAAATACCAATTCTATTCTCTCATTATAAGAAAAGCCTGATTCATATTCTAAATTATAATCAACCATTAATTAATAAACTAGACTGTAACAGAGAAGAAATTAAGTCTACAATGGGAAGACAAAAAACTACAGGGCCACTTAGTGGTAAAGACTAATCAGCTTCTTATCACTATAACCATGCATGAGCTACATTAGATTTTTTTTTTTTTTTTTTTTTTTTGTTTTTTGTTTTTTGATAGAAGAGCTACATTAGATTAGAAGGAACGGAAATGACCCATTAACCAATATTAATTGTTTTTGACCCCTTTAACTGATATGTCAGGCTCTTAACAAACTCTGTAGGTGTAGGGGCAAATATGTCTTTTTCTCCATGTGAGCATTAATCTTTTAGTTGTTGCTCAATCTGATAAAAATTAATTATTTGGTATTCAAATTTTTTTTATTTTATTAAAAACCCTAATTGGCTATGCTATATAAATAGCCCTAAATTATATTAATTATATATAGCACTAAAAAAATGGATGGGTCAATTACAATTCCTTGGATTATTAGTCATAGATTACAAACATGACCTATCATTTAGCCTTTGTCATGGGTGATGAGGGGTAAGAAGAACGATTTATCCAAAGCACCCACAACATTCAGTAAGTCCAAGCCAGCCCAAAAAAAAAATGTATATATATGGAAGGGCATTGCTATAGGGACACCAGATTTTGACGCCAAAGATTACATCTGCTTATTTTATTGATTGAAAACCAATAATAACAGTTGCTGAAAAATCATTAATTTCATTTCAATCCCTCATACTACTTTTAAAAAGCAGATGTAATATTTTGATGTCAAATTTTGGTGTTATTCTAGCAAAACTCTATATGGAAACACCAAAAAATTTAATCTGTAAAATTTTTAAATTTTTATTAGTGGAAAACTGACATCTTCTTATATCTCTGTTTTTAATTCTGCAGCATTTTTCTAAAGAAACTTCAAATCTTGAGTCTTCCCATTGAACTTGCCCTTATAATTCTATTTTGAATTGAATCGGTCGATCAACTCAGTATTCCAACGACAGACTCAAAATGATGACTTTTCTCACTCATCATTTTCTAAAATAAAATGGTTTTTTTTTTTAAATCATATATTATGAGATCAATCATACAAATATTTCAACTTCAACTATAAAATTTCTTTGTATAATTGCCCTATATATTTATCTCTAATTTTTTTAAACCTGATTTATTGGCACTCCATTCCCCTAAAGTCACCACATATGTACAAAGGGGTCTATATGCATGTATGTATGTTTGGACTTTCACTGGCCTCGACTTCTCTAAGACCGGCCCTACAACAACGGATGCTTTTAAAATAAATATAAATATATAGATTAGAGTTAAATAGCTGATAAAAATAACAACAGTGCTGTTTGGAATTTGAACGGATCATTTTACAAAAGTGGCATCGATGTTTATGTGGCAGGATGGGTCCTATTATCATGTAGGCTGAAAACCTCTTCAAAATACTTTTGGTAGGGAAAAATAGTATGTCTTACTCTGCCACATAAGAATTGGGCGCGTAAAATAATCGTCCAAAAGGTATTATTCTAAAAATAATTCTTTAAAAATTTTAACGCCAAAAGTAAAGACGCGCTAGGAAGTTTCATGAACCAGCCAATATTCCCCTTTTGTGTTCGTTGTGTTGTTTTTTTTTTTAATATTTATTTCTTGAAATTACCACCAAGGATCAAGACAAGTGAGATGATTTTAAAACGAAATTTTTTTTTTCAAAAAATAAAAATAAAAATAAAAAATACAAGAGATTATGAGAGTACTCGTTTTACTGTTTAGTTGCTTGTTAGTAATCTCCCGCCTAATTAAAATGCATTTAACAAGAAAAGAACATGTTATGGGCTCGTAAAAATTAATCTAGAAAAAAAAGAAAAAAAAAAATTAAGTATCTCAAGTTACAAGTACAGTATAACAGGAACGACCATCAACAGGATCGACCATCAATGACATAGACTATTCAAATATCTTAAAATTATGTTGATTAAAAAAAATGAAAAGAAAATATGAATTACTTATAATAATAAAAAAATAAAAAAAAAGTCCATCGTTATATCATGAGTCAAGGGATAAAGAGGGTTACTAACCAATTATTGCTTGAAGAAATTACATAGTTGTATAAGGTCAAAATTTCTTTGAAATGAAATTTTAATTAAGATTCTTCTCCAGTTCTATTAATAAAGTCAATTTAGACATTAATTTGAATTTGATTAAATCCATGTTTCTCAATAATCATCCACTTGGCACCTGTAGAGACGATTCGATTTTGACAAAATCAAAAAAGAATATCAAATATGACTAATAATTGTAAAAGCATCTAACTAGAAAAATAAAAATACATAAATATTTGTAAAATAGAAGGTCGATAATCATTCTGGTGCCTCCACGTGGAGTTTCCAAACAGAGCAAACGTCTCTTTCTCAAAATTAATATTGTAAAAATACCCTAGTCTATTTTTGTTATATTTAATTTCTAAGTAGGAAAATGGGATGACCAAATGAACATACATTGTGTCAAGTATATACTTGGTCAAGTGTCCAACAATTCGACATACGGCAAAAATACGATATGTCGAAAATTTCAGTTTTATTTGAGCTGAGATGTTAAATATATATATATATATATATATTTATAAAATTCGATAACAATTAAATGATTAAAATAATAATATAGAAAGTTCAATATTAAGGTATTTTTATTTTTAATTTATTTAAGAATAATACTAAATAGTTTGTGTATTAAACGCGAACAATATAACGTACCTACAGAATTATATCTTTACCGTACTTCAAAAAAAAAAAAGAATTCATAGAATTTTCAAGAATTGAAACTGACCCTCAATTAAACGAGTCATTGCTAGCAAGGTTCTGAAAAAAAGTGTAAACTGATTATCCCAAGCATACTCGGCTTTAGGCCCATAGAAAAGCCCAACAATCATAACACACTTCAGTGCCATACTGCCATCCATAATGATTCAGTGTGCCCTCATACTCAAGCCAATACATGTACATATCCAAGCAATTTCTCCATGACATAGGCTACATAAAAGATTAAAAAATAATACGGATTCGGTTTTTCTCGATCACGAGGCTATTGTCGAATTATAAGTTTTCGATCGAAAAAAACATTCTCCTATAAGTAAAGGTGTAAAGAACACATAGATGTTCTTTTTCTTTGTATAATATCTTCAAAGATAATTACATGAGACAAACTTAAAGTAAATAACATTGTCAACGAAAAGAACACACAAACCATCATTTTTGTGATATTATGTTAGCAAAATTTGCAACTTTTTTTTTTATGATGGGACTATTGCCCGATTACAAGTACAAACAAGGACATAAGAGAGAAAGCACCACAATCAAAGAGGATAATACAACCACAAACAAGGCAGACATAAGAGACAGAAAAACCATCAACCTGCAAACACCAAAGGATCAACCATCGACTATAGAAATTACTCGAGCGCTATTAAGTTATGTGCATCTTCGAATATTTTATCAAATCTGTTTAATGTAAGTAGAATTTGAATAGCGACAAACTTTACCATAGACTGTTGTTAAATAATGACCTCACTTTTTATCACTATTATCCTATATTCAAGGGTAACCCACTTTTATCACTTCAATCCCCATAATTTTCTTAGGGATATCCCAAACATAACAAACATTAAAAAGAAAAAAAAAAAACTAAAACACAAAGTGCCAATTAGAAAAACTCCTTCATTCGATCTTGGCAGGTCGTTAATCGCAGTAAGAGAGAAAGATGTGAGAGTGCAGAGAACGCGAGGGTGAGGAGAAGAGAAAGAGAGGGAGACAAGAGAGAACATGAATGCGAAGGAGAAGAAAAAGAGAGGGAGAAAACTATATTTTTCAACCGGTAATTCTACACCACCACCACCACCATTAACCGCAACACAATGATCCCACTTGCCTTTCTTTTTTCTCTATCACTTCCTCTTCATGGGCCCCTTCTACTTACTCTGATTTTCAGAACCCAGAGGACTGAATCAACCCCAATTCGATCAAACTCTTATGCAACAATTAATAGATTTTCAACACTTGGGTCGTCTTCTTCAGATTTCATAGATGAACTTCATGTTCAAGATTTAGTTCATGTTTAGAAATTGAGCTAATTCATATAAATAACATTAACAAATTTCATTTCCACTTTCACTTTATCTCTCTATCTCTCTCATCTTGTTAATTGCAAAAGATTCAGAAGCTTACATTACAAACACGTCCATCAACCCAAATCATAAATTTATGAACTGTTTGAACTTGAAAAAAAAAATCAAGACTCAAAATTTCAATGGTGTTTCATCGTAGGGGGTGGGATCTGTGGTAGGGATAGTTTCTCCCACCTTCACTCACTTTGTTTCTCTAACTTAAGTTTTTAATAAGTCTTTTTAATTGCAAGTGAGTTTAAAAATGGGTTTTACTAAAAAAAACAAATGAAGGGCACCCCTAAGACAAGCTTAAGTTGATCCAAAATGAACCAACATAGGTCACAACTGATAAAAACCTAGGTCATCCAATAACAACAATCTTATCATAAGGTAGATGACACTTGCACTTAGCAAAGCAACCTATGAACGCTAAAATGATAAGTTTTTTATTTTTATTTATCTTTTGATCGGTAAAAGAAGTTATATATTGATAATTAGTAAGTTTAAAGTACACCAGTAAAAGGAGCGGCAAATACAAACCTAAGAGATTAAGAATTTAAGTCCAAATAACTAGTTTTTCCCATTAAAATACAAAACGGCCAAAACGAATAGCTTTTATACTATGGAACGGATCTGCCCAAAGAAACATTGAAGCTTTGGTCTTTAGAATGATTTCTTATATAGTTTTTTTTCTCTCTCCTTTGACCACTTGTAAGTTCCTTTTGTTCCAAATTGTCAATGAGATGGCAAAGGGTAGCATATACCAAAATGAATTTCCTAAATCTGAGAAGCAAGAAGATTTTCTTGCATAAAAACACTCATAGTCTGTTTGGACAAGGGATTTTAGGGAGGGATTTTGAGGAAAAATATAACATGATTATTCCCCCAAATCCCTCCCCCAAATCCCTTGTATCGGTGAAGTTTGCCGAATCTATCTATTGGATACCAAACTCAGAGGTAGCATAGACCAAAATGAATTTCCTAACTCTAAGAAGCAAGAAGATTTTCTGCCATAAACACACTTATTAGTGAAGTTTGCTGGAGCTACCTATTAGATACCAAACTAAGAGATGAAGGATAACCAAATCAACAATGCAACTTTACAATGGAGGAAGAGGTGGTTAATTGATTCCAATGCCTTTTTGCACATAAGGCATTCATTGAAACAATCGTCCCATGATGGGCAAGATTATCTATAGTTAGGACAGAGCTATAATGGATTAACCAAGTAAAGAAGCATACCCTCGAGGGAATACCAAGATCCCATATGTTATTTGTGGGAAATTCCAGTTTTCCAGTTGCCAATGACTTATGATTGCATTGTAATAAGATTTAATTGAAAACAATACATTCTTTTTCCCAACTGTAGGACCTTTTGTTCTCCTCTGCATTTAACGTATGTGATACCTTTCAAATCTCTAAAACAAGTGGAAGCATCTGTTGCCGCTTCCCTTGACATCCGAGTTCTTGTGTGAAGGTTCCATCTTGGGGATTCCCCTTCATCATCACAGTAGAACTCATCAATGCTGCCTTTTTTTATTTCTTGACGCCTTAAACAAAGAAGGATATTTGGAGCACGCCGATTCTTCTCCAAGCCATCAGTTTCTCCAAGAGCTAATTCTTCTCCTGTTACTTACCACATTTCGTGATACCATTCATGAAGATTGTCTACAAATCCCATAGACATTTGCAAAGAAGGGCATCATTAAAAGCTTTAATATATCGAACTTCTATTCCTCCTTGATCCTTTACCTAGCCTGTTTTCTCCAACTGATCAAGATATACTTCCTTTTATCTGGAGTTTCGCCCTAGAGAAATCTCCGAGCTCATGATTCTATCCAGACGTTCATTCACTTATTAATATTACTAAGGACACTTTAGATAAGGGCCAATACCCCACCAGGTGAGAAGTAAAATTGTAAATCCTTTTTCAGCCTGTTAACTTCTTTTCGAATCGCTTTATTACTACATCCAAATTTCGAATGAATCGATAAGAGGAGCTTGTAGTCATCCCCAAATAAGTAAAAAAGAATGTGATATATGCTACAACCTAGAGACTCAACTTCATATGCCTTTGAGATGACAGATCCCCCAATTCATAAACTGAACTTTTGGATTGGTTAATACTTAGACCAAATATCAGTTTGAAACAGATTAGAATTCCTCTAACTACAGCAATCTGAATGGAGTCCTCAATTTCCTCCCAAGAATAATAATGTGTCATCCACTAATAATAACTAAGAAAGTGAAAAGCTGTCATTTGACCTCTAAATCTTTGTATCATGACTTCACCTTCAAACTTCATCGTTATTCTATTGAGCATATCCCTCACTAAAGTAAATAGGAATGGAAATAAAGGATCTCCTTGGCTCAATTCCCTTGTACTACGAAACCTTTCGGCATTGGGGAGCCATTAATCGAACACTAAGATGATATTCTGTTGGAGGTTATTATTTAACTTATTTAGAATTAGAACCCACAATTATACAGTGCAGTAGACTAATTTGAGTGAAGTGTCTGTGTCCGACACGGACATACGTTGGACACGTATCCGACATAGCACATGTGTGTCCCACGTGACATATGACTTGTACATGCAATGGACACGTTGTAGACACGCTAGGGGCACATCAAGACGCTTAATTTTGTTTTTAATTCTTTTTGAACATCAAATTTAAAGTATTGTAGTACAAACAAAGATATCATTCTTGTGATTTTTATGTTATTGTAACTTAGCATCAACTATTGATACACTAACTCTACGACAATTTTTTTAAGATTTGGCGTGTTTGTGTTCTAATAATTTTTTAAGATTTGGCGTGTCGCCATGTCCGTACCATGTCTGTGTCATGCGTCCATGTCCGTACTACCTAGGCCACATACTAGTACCCTATTTTGCAGCACAGTATGGCACGATCTAACCATCAACTACATTCAACGGCTATAGATATCACAACATCATTTAACGATAGTTCCTTATCACATCCTATTTCATTTGCTCTACCAACAAAAATATCATTCACCACTCAAAAACACTCACCACATAAAAATAAGTAAAATTATCCTGCGCCGTGACTTCGAAAGAAGAAGCCACTATCATGCGCCCGTCATTTTCTCCTAGGAAAAAAACAGACGTGTCATAAGTAATAACCGTGTCATAAACTGTGTCAGCAATGTACAACTGAAACTAAAAGCATGAAATGAAATCATGGCGGAGGACGAGGAGGATGAAGAAATCAACTGGGAACAAATCCACCCTTCATCTTCATTACCCTTATTCCAACCTTCTTCTTCTTCTTCCTCAAATTCAGCAGCTCAGGCCCACGATCAAGCCCAAGCACATTTGAGAGGATGGGAAATGGTGATGAGCAAAGACAGAGAAAAGAACAATCTTTACGATGATGACTGTTATATCTTCCCTCCCAGCAACCATGAAGGCCTTCACATTCCCTTACAACAACAACAACAACAACAACAACAACAACAACAATTAGATGAAGTTCATGATCATCATCATGAAGAAGAAGAAGAAGAAGAAGAAGAAGAAGAACCATCATCAACATCATCATCACCGTCTGACCCATTAGAATCATCTCAACAGTTTGATTCAAGACTCAGAGTTGCAGGGGAGATCTTGACGAAGAGGTTGGATTTAGGGTTTGTGGTTTTATGGTCGAAATTTATACGGATTGGTTCATGGGTTCGTTCTTATACTTCTGGTAGAAGGTCAGTTTGGTCATTTGCTTACTCTGCAACTGGCTTTTCCGCCGCGTTTTTGGTGTCTTTACTGTACCTGAGGTGGCAGCGGCGGCGACGTGGAAGATCTCAGCAGGAGAAGAAAGACCGTTTGATCTTTCTCATTGAACGAACAGATGAGGTATGTGTGATTTTTAGTGGTCTTCCTGATGAAGTATACTTTTAGGTTTGAATTCCAACTGTTTGTGAAAATGCCCAACAGAATGGTAGGTCACAAATAGAGTAGTATCTTAAATTGGCTGGGCTAGTATTTCTCTCTCTAATTCTAAAGAACTCAACTCCAGTGAACAATTTGTGGCCTGAAAACGAGTTTGCTGAGTCACAGAAGTGACTTGTTCTGTAGTTCAATATTAGTGCTTTACATAGTTTATATTGTAGTTTGTTAGTTTCTTAAGAGTGATAAGACTCAAACGAGTTCCTAGATCTTGTATACGGGAAATTCAAGCTGGGAATGTGTGGGAGCTGTGCTGATCATATTCTCCTTGCACTATTCAACCCTAGACCTCCCACACACCTATCCTAAACATTCCACTGGGGGGTCAAGGAGTTGTTTTTTGGTTCTCTCTCTTTCTATGGAGGAGTTCGCTTTGCTTTTGCTGTCCATGCAAAGAAGATCCACCAACTAGTTAGATATCTCATTCACCGAACTTGAGTATTTCATTGTTGAAACTTTTATTTATTGACCTTTGTGAACTCTGATGTATTGGTAAAGAAGAGACTTTTGTTAAGAACAAATCCACATAGGAGGATTAAAGCAATGTGGTGGACTGAACTAGAAATTATGGCCCCAGGGTGAATTCCGTAAAACATAATAATACTTCATGACCTTTCCAGTGTCTTCTTGCATCGTTGCTTTTTGTTCGAACAATGAGTCTATGGTTGCCACAATCACTGTAAAAAACTTTAGCAAATAATTTTTACCTCCATTTCCCTGGTAGGTGAGTAGATTAGTGGTTAATATGCAGTGGGTGACGGCAGACTCTGGAGTGTGGTTGAGGGACCAATACCTACAACTTAACCAACATAGCAAGCTAGCAGCCTAGCACCTTTGATCTTGACAAGAAATCCTTTTCTTCTTGAAGTTGCTTTCATCTCTTTGGTGGAGGTTGTAGAGAGTTATGAAATATTCAACGATGGGCAAGAGATATACCGATTATTAAACCCTAGAAGTGTTTAAAACCTTACTGAATGCTGTTGCAGATAGTACATGTACAGAAAGCCTTCATTGTGGCTCCATCATCGTCTAGGTTTTCCAAGCTGCAAATCAGTGGCTATGAAATATCTCTACTCTTCAAAGTGTGGGTATATGCTTGGGCTGGAAGATAAGAATTTGGGTTTTCTATTTTCCTATGAGGGACATAAGTAAAGAAATTTAGAATGCTAGATATACCCTAACTTTCATTGTTCAACAGTGGACTAGAAAAGTGAAACGTTAGAACAAGGTTATTAGACTTTCTCTAAGCAAATTGACTCATCTTCAGTTCTCTATGAATGCAGTTGGTACTACATCATGATTCTACGGATTGCCGGCCATGAATATGAATGCTTCTTCCTCTCCTTTTTCCCTTTTTTTTTCCTATGCCATTTTATATACTTACATTAATGGCTGAATGTATATTCACCCAGTTTTTGGTTCTCTTCTAAAATCCTCGTTTTATAGTCATTTATTTTGCCTAAATCTGATTTACTAACTTGCAGAAGCTTAGTCAGCTCTTGGATCAAATTGCCCAGATGAATGAAGTATTATCATCCCGCCGCAGAATTCCTGTATTGAGAAGTGGTTGACGGATCGACCAACAGGAATCGAAATTCAAGAGTTCTGCACTGATTGCTTCTTTATCAATACTGGAAAAGATTGAAGAGAAACGCTTTACCATTTTGAGCATAGTTTCTCAAAATAAGTTTAATTTATTAGAAGGCCATGTTAGTAGATTTGTCACTGCAACCTTCACTATTTCTATGTTTGTGTGAAGTTTAGAATTTAAATATGATTCTGATACTGCCTACAATGTTGCAACTGATTCCCTTCATAAAACAAAATCCTTCTTTCTTTTTCTTCTTTTTTTCTTCTTCTCTTTCTGGCAAAAATTATAGCACTACTAAATGAGCACATAAATTGATGAATGGAAGATTGCATATTACAGTAAAGAAAGACCTTGAAATTGATCACTTGGACATTCTGCTCCCTTTGTATATTGTGTTCTTTTTATCAGAGTTGTCTTCCTTGCTTTGTCAGTGGTTTAGACCTACAGAATCTTGATCTCTACAACTCTTTATTCATTTTTAGTCACTGCATTGCACATTAAAAGGCATTATTTAATGTCAAATAAATCTACCATTTTGGAGGGTATCTGTTATTATGTACCAAAACTTACAGGGGTACTTTTGTATAGGATCCCAACAACAGAAAAAGTTGTTATTTCATGATTTCTCATTATTAAATCTCAGTCGATCAGATCTTTGCAGTTTTACTATTAGTGGGGACTACACATAGGAGCCTGCAAATGTGCATCCATCCTATTTTATTTATTTGTGTACACATATTTGCAAACAAACCTAAAAGACAAATCCACCATTTTCAATTATTTATTTTTAGGAAATTAGGTTTATAAAAATCTAATTTTTACAGAAATAAAATGTGTTAATAAAGACAAAAAGAGAGTACAACTCGTAAGCATAGATTTTTCGTTTATGTGGTGCTTACTTAGCCCTAGAGAGTGAAAGAGAGATGTTTTTAAAACACAGTCTTAGAGAGTGAAAGAGGTATGTTTTTGAAAACTTATAATGTGCACACACGGCGACTTATGACTGTTTTTTAATACATGGTTCGACAAGCAATGGTGACAGATTTATGTGACGAATTCTGGTCTCCTGGTCTTTGTTTTCCAAGGACACTTCTAAGCACATAACACTAATGTTCATCATCAACTGTTTAAAACTTGAATAAACTATAAGAGTCAGGATCCATGGACTGTGGAGAATGGTTATTGTACAATTCCCATATATACAAGATTTGATTTGTTTGTGAGCTCACATGGCGGGGTGTGAGCTTGATCCCTTCACTATATAAATCATCCTTAAAAATAAATAAACACATTCTAAAACTTCATTGAAGTTTTGACCTACTACATGGATGGCCTTTTATATCACCCAATTTTTTATGGGATCAAAAGGTTTAGAATTATGTGGTTTTTACTAGATCATTCTCACCAAAAATAATTCTTGGTTCACCTTCATGGGTCCTAACGAAGCTTGTACCAACATCATGACTAAAACAACAGAGCCCTCTCCAGATGCTATTAAATTCTGCATGAAATAGCGCAACTTTATAGCTGTAACAGAACCCTGTCAGAAAACACACTGTATCTCATTATCAGTTGGTCTAGTAATCAGGACCACGTTTTTTTTTCCAAAACCTAATACTTAATCCCAAAGTAGTCTTCTCTTCTTTACATAAAATCTGGAAGGCACAGAAGCAATGTTGCAAAACTACAGCTGAAAATCAAAGTAGAGCACAACTTCGATGGTGACAGCAAATGCGCCCTCTGGTGCATGCCGTCCAATTATCTCATCATACGAATCTCAAGGGCATAGGACGGCATACACTTGGGGTTCATGTGCAGCCCGTCACCATTAAAAAAATCAAGATAGGACATGGCTTCAACTACCTGCAAGTTATTCAAATCAAGTACCTCATTCCTGCAACCTATATTAGTACTCTCCTTCACTAAACGGAGCCGCCTCCTCATCCAGTACACTACATAACCACACAATTTGATTCTAGTTCCTAGCAACTATGCACTATATGAGTAAGAGAGTAGAGTTCGATTCAATCACAGTATCCAATTCCACAAGAAGTTAGAAACAGGATTCTTGGGTTCAGCATTACATGTCATAGAACTACAAAAGGAATAGTATCATAAAGCAAAAGCACCCTCATTCTGCATTCCAGGCCCTTTCATATTTCTTTCTTTTTTGTGGAAAATGCTACTTCTCAAATGTGTTTTTGCTGAAACGCTGTCACGTGAGTTGGGAATGCAAACCGCTAAGTAGAATGGCTCTTCTTTTTTAATCCCATACCTAGCTTGTGAAACTGCGTAAATACGTCAAAATTCTTTTTTCTGAGAAGTGCAAGGAGAGCTTCAGATTTACATATTGATGTCCATGCACCATGTGCAACTGCACATGTACCAACAAGTTTTTTTTTTTTTAATTTATTTATAATAATGACAAAATCTATTATATGAAGTAATATCTTATGATTTATATCATATACCTATAAACAGGAGAAAACCTAATTCCAAACAGAACAGTAGAAATCATAATCTATGATTAATCTGTAACTAATATCTTGAAGTAAGCAACAAATAAAATGACTCAAATCGGAAACAATGACTATCCAGAATCCATGATCCTAGAAAGGCCTGCAAAAGTGTGTACTCCTAATAACAATGTAAAATCCTAAAGGATATCACTAGGGATAACCAAGTAATGAAGAATAAAAAAAAAATGCATGTTGCCTTGTCTAGTGTAGTGATGTCAAAATTTCCACAATTAAAACTGATATCCTTCAATCGATTGTCCTCTGCTACTTTATCTATTGAATCACTACCGGGAATCCTTACGTGAGCTAACTAAGCTGTACAGAAGAGACCAGATAAACGCATCAACAAACTAATTCAAGTGACAAATGGGCACATTGAATTTTAGGAATCCGTGACATAAAAGAGCAAAACACAAGAATGACTAACCAGACCAAGTGAGACTAAGAAGAGACAAGGGATTTATGAAATCGGACTTAAACTTTGAAAGAGAACCTATATGAGATTTTGTAGGCTAGAGTAGACATCCTTAAAATTAACCTTATTGACTAAGAATTACTCCATTCCAGAAAACAGCTTTACTTAAGATTGTTGCAAATTATGAACTCAAAATGTCTGCAAAATGCTGCTGAGATCTCATAAAACAAAACCTACATTACAAATTTGTACTGCTTATTAGGAAAACAGAAAGTCTGTTTCATGCATTCTATAGGATCCACAAACTGATAACAATCAAGTTCAGAAAACTTAAACCATTTACATATAATCTTCCTACTCTTGTTCTTCTCTTGTGAAACCAAGACATTTTGCTCCTTAAAAGGATTCTAATTTGATTAACAGTTCATAATCAATATTAGCCACTGTCATCTTAGAATTTGGAAGACTACCTACCATTCACTCGAACTCAAAATGTGCTAAGATTAACAAATTAAAAGAAACCCAAAACTATAAGAAGTAAAGGCAAAGAAAAAACCACCCATAAGTTTAAGATACCCAGATCAGAGATATATGTCCAGTTGATTAATTAATCACGATTACTTGTTGAATTATCAGTGCACAAGCGGAAAGAAAATTGTAGTAAATTAAACAAAATAAAAGAATTCCACTTCTGTTATCTCAAAAGCAGTATCACAAGAAGAAAAAACAAATGAAACCCAACTATCTCTAAATTGTTATCGGGTTGAAAAACCTGAATTGGCTGAGAATTACATTACCTTCATATTATCAAACACAGAGAAGTAAGTTACTCATTTAGGGGTTCTTCTTTGATCCACTTTCTCCTACCAAAGGACGCCGTATATCAAACTGATCTACAAACTCCAATGGAGTACTTGTTTCATTCCTGATACGCTTGATCTTAGGGCTCAACAATCCCCTGTGCCTAAAACCATATAATTTCAAGACCTGATTATCTGCAAAATTAAAAGCCCTCTCCATACTACTCAAACACCTCTCAACTGGGTAATCACCATAACTTCCACAAGGCTTACAACCCACAAAATGGGTTACAAATGGCCATCTTTCATCACCCAAACCTGGATGATACTTCTCAATCATCTCCTCATATCGATCTACCAATCCAGCCCAGTACCCATGCAAATAATAAGAATTCTCAAGGAATACTTTATTCATCCATTCATCCTTCTTCGAAATCAGCAAATAAATCAATGCTGATTGATCATCTGCTTCAAATGCAGGTCTCCCTTTCAAATTTGCAGTCAAGATCTTCCCAGCTTCATCACGAATTTGACCTTTAGGACCCATTGGAGCCCAAGCATCAAGCAAATCTAAAGACCACTGACAATTCCTAAACAAAAAGCTACCAGTATTCAAAGCGATCCATGATTTCTGATTAAACATCAAATCAGGGTATCCATGAACAACCAGATTGTAATCATCGTACTTAGAGAGAGGAATTTCAAATACCATATCAGTGAATAATGCATCACTATCCATCCACCAGATCCATTCAACTTCCGGATGAGACAACATGAGCCTTCGGATCAACGGTAGCTTCGCCCAGTATCCGGCAAGTTCCTTATCGAGATGAGCCATGTTGTAGACAATTTCAATCCCATGAAGCCGGCAATAATCGATCTTGTTCTTGATTGATTTGAGAAGGTAATGATCTCCAATTGGATTATCACATGGATTTGGAGGAGAACCCGTAACAAGCAAGATTCGAGCTTTTCCATTGACGAAATTCGGGAATTCAGGGTGAGAATCGAGCCAGATCTTACGCTCTTGGTTCCAATTCGAGATTTTAGGGCCAAGCGTGTAGGTCACGTTTGGATTGATCTCAGATTCAGGAGGATCGTTAGGGTCAGTAGGATCACCATCGGATCTGATCTCAGCAAGGATCCTGTTAGTTTCTTCAATTAGGTTTTTGTTCTCAGCTTCGGCATCAGAACTACCGCCGAGGTTGCCGACACCGATTGTACCACGGAGAACAAGAATGGTGACGAATCCACAGAGGATTGTGATCTTAATGTTGTTGAAGGTTTTGTGGATCTGACGGCCACGAGGAAGAACAGATGAAGTACGTCCGGGAGTGGGTCTGGTGGTGGTTGTTGGAAGAGCTCCGGTAGCTGCACCGCCCCTTTTGAGAGCGGTGAAACTTTCTTGACCCATCCTGCCCTGGTACCAGTTTTTGGTCTAAATCGGAGTATTAGTAGTAGTAGATGATGAAGAAGAGAAGAGAAATAAAGAGAGAGAGAGAGAGAGATAGAAACCCTAATAAGTGAGGGATAGATGGGGATGACTGTTGGACTTCATTAAATGAGCTGAAGAGAGATAAAGTGAAGAAGAGAGAGAGAGAGGGAGAGGAGATGAGAGAGGAGGAGACACGGAGACAGAGGGGTGGTCGGGCACCGACTCTTGTTATGTTATGAGAAGGTAAGTTAAATATGTACACAGCAAAACGTGTGTTCTTTTGATCTTATTATTATGTACTGGACGTGTCTAAAATGTTACAGTTGATTACTGTGATATTAAGGGTGTTTAAATTAAATTAAAATTAATGAGAACGTTGGCTTTCCGATGTTTCCGGTTTCCTTTAGACTTTAGAGACATTAGTCTTTAGAGCTTAGCTTTGTTTTTTTTGTTTTTGTTTGTTTATGAAAAAGATTTGAATTTTTAAAACGCTAGGATTATTATTATTATTATTATTATTTTTTTAATGCTAAACCCATAGCAATAGCCGTTGGATTATGAATGTATTTATTCCGCGTGAATGAACTTAAGGCCGGCTCTAAGATTTTGGAATAGGCGGAAACAAACTTATAAAATGTGTAGCCTAGCAAATAATTGCTTACTTGTTTGGTTTGCGTCCTTCTTTATGATATAGAAAGTTATGAGTTCAAACCTTACAGGTCGTGGTATTGCCACAAGGTTTGACCCATGTAATTAATTTTGTTAAAGTTATAGGCTTCTCTTCATCCGTGGTGGCGACTCATTTGATGATCTTGGCAGTGTCTCTGTACTTCTTGCACACCTATTATCTTAATGGTGTATCTTCGTCTAATCATTGTAATTCGGGCAATAGTTCTTTGTACCAAAAAAAATGTGTCAACGTACATATTAATATTACAAAATGGTAATTACTCAAAAATATTATTAGACTACAAAATAATAATACCTTTTTAAAGATATTTGTGGGAATAAAAATATATATTTTTAAGGTAAAATAAATTAATTTTGGGGCCATGGCAATCGCCTTGACCCAAAATTGGCCCTTCTACTATCATAACTTCTCGGACTAAAATTTGTTAACTACTAGTTTGTTTGGAAGGGAGATTCCAAGGTAGGTTTAATGGGGACTAAGGATTCATGCTTCCCTGGTCTGTTTGGCTGCCAAAATCCATGGAAATTTGTTTTCCAGGAAAAAATATTTTCCAGCAAATCCCTATTTTGGAGTCCCACCTCCCCCCTTAGAATTTGCTGAAATTCTAAACTAAGGATTCACTATGTATTTACCCAACTCAATGCAGATTACATTCCACAAAATTAAAACCACAAAATAGAGATTTTTCTTAGATTTTAAATGGCAGCCAAACAAACTATTGGATTCAAGCTTCTAAGGATTCATGAATCCATGGATTCTTTTATGGTTGCCAAACAATCCAAATGATTCATACTTCTAGGAATTCATGTTTCCAATGACTCATGTGGGAAACATGAATTCTACATCCAAACACACTATACGTAATGAGATAACTGACGTAGGCGGCAGCTTCCTCCACAGGGCCTGTGGATTAGTCGAGGTGCGCAAATTGGCCCAGATACCAAGGATATTTAAAAAAAAAATAAAAAAAAAAACGATAACTGACGTATTACCAGTTAGAATGCTTGACAAAATATAAATAAATAGATTTTTCATCACGTGCCAGCTGCCATGGACGTAACATTACTACTTCGTCATCAACTACAGCATGTCATTTGCTAATGTGGTCAAGAAAAATGGTACATCTAAAACTCATCTTCTTCTTCTTCTTCTTCTAGTTTTCTTTAATTAACTGCTTGGACCACAAAACCAGTAGTTATATAATTAAGAGTAGGCTAACCCACATTCAATAATAACTGAAACCTCCCCCCCGGGCATTACGGCACTTAAAGGTTATACCAAAACCTCTCAAGGGAGGGGCCATAGTATACAAACAAAGCAACTGAATTAGAAAGTTAGGTCATGGGGTGGAAGTCATGAAAGGCTGTAACCTAATAATAAAAACTGCAAGTAGAGTAGGGTTAGTAGACTTAGTAGCTAGGCTATATCAATTTGTATGAAAATATTTCATTGATTTTTCAATTGATTTTAACGTGAATGTATTGATTTCTGACAGGGACTCTGCTATCTAGCATCAACAAATCTATTCTTACTGAATTTCAAATTCAATGGTTGGTTGTTGTGTGAATTCCGCAACTCTACTTTGATTCATCAATTTTTACATGTCTAATAATTCACCGCTGAATTTAAATTAGATAGATTATTTTGGTAAGTTCTTTCAGTACATAATCTACAGATAGACTTTTACTATACTGCATATGCCAGCTTGCACATGTACTACAACAGATCACCTCTTTTTCGACGAACCCATTTGCGACGCTTACGGAGCGTCGCAAATGATTAATATTAGCGACGAATTCTGGCGTCGCAAGAGATCGAAGGTAGCAAAGAATGCGATTATCATTTGGGACGTTCCTTAGCGTCGTAAATAGTATAACTTTAAATTTTAAATAAAAATAAATATCGTAATTATTATTTGCGACTCTAAGAACTGTCGCAAATAATCTTTTACAATATTAGCGACGTTTATTTCCGTCGCAAATAATCAAATATCATTTGCAACTCACTTTTTCGTCGTTGATAACCTAATATTTGTGACGGTTACATATGTTGCAAGTAATCCATTATTAGCGACGCTAAGTACTGACGCAAATAATCTCTTACAGTATTAGCGGCGTTTACAAACGTCGCAAATAATCAAATATCATTTGCGACACACTTTTCTGTCGTAGATAACCTAATATTGGCGACGGTTACATACATTGCAAGTAATTGCTTATTAGCGACGCTAAGTAATGTCGCAAATAATCTCTTAAGTATTAGCGACGTTTATGTACGTCGCAAATAATCAAATATCATTTGCAACGCACTTTTCCGTCGTAGACGACCTAATATTGGCGACGGTTACATTCGCTGCAAATAATCTCTTATTAGCGACGCTAAGTACTGTCGCAAATGATATCTTAAGTATTAGCGACGTTTATTTACTTCGCAAATAATCAAATATCATTTGCAACTCTGTTATCTATCTCAAATAATGACCATCTGTCTTAAAACTGGTGTTTCCAACGAAATTTGTTTTTGTTGAAAAATGAAACCATTATTTTACTTATTTGGTTACAGAAAAAAAATTATTCATATGCTATTAGTTGTGATCAATATACTAGAGCCATGCACTATCAGGGGTTCGACATCATATTTAAATTAAATATACATTTTATGGAAAAAAATTTCGATGGTGGGCGGGTGATCCCATCACCTTGCAGTGTGCAAGAGCACTTTGGCACATGCCATGGCACGGTGCTGGGCACTTTAACACGTTGATTGGCACTGTGATGGCACATTGGCATGTGTTATATATGTGCCAACGTGCAAGATTTTAGCGCATGTCATGGCACGTTGTTGGGCACTTTGACACGTTGCATGGCACATTGGCAGGTTGATGATAGTGTGCAAGGGTACTTTGGCACAGGCCATGGCATGGTACTATGCACTTTGGCATTATGATGGGCACATAATTGGCACGTTGTTGGCAGTGTGCAAGAGCACTTTGGCACATGCCATGGCACGGTGCTGGGCACTTTAACACGTTGATTGGCATGTGTTATGTAGCAGTGTGCAAGGTTACTTTAGCACATGTCATGGCACAATGTTGGGCACTTTGACACGTTGCTTGGCACTGTGATGGCACGAACTGTACAGTTCGTAGTGTCTATTGATGACAACTTAGATCCAAGTATAATTCTCGTTAGCATCAAGTTACTGATCTTAATAAAAATAAATTCACCTCTTAAAAAAAGACTTACTGGGCCGGACTAGCATTCCCCGTTCCGATTTTTTTTTTTAAAAAGAAAACAGATTTTGCTCATTTTTGTGGTTTAAAAGTGTGAAATCAACTAAAAAGAAAATGGGTAAAAGAATTTAATCTTCTTGTGTTTTATGGTAGATTTGTTAGTAAAATCAAGTCAATGGATGCTCCAAATTTATCTGGCTGTATTTTCATGAGTGTTATTTGTTTTGACATATTTTGTACTTTAAAATACCTCTAGGCTCCACCCCACAACTTTGATGGAAACCAATAGACAAAAATGAACTATTATATATCTTGAAGTGGAACATAAAGGAGTGAAGAAAAGAATCTAGTAATATTAACAAATGAAAAATATAGATTTGAAGATCTGCCCAACTTACAGGTTTAGATATTCTGAACTTAAAATCTAATTCCTCCAAAAGGGCTATTATACTCTAGAGTTATGATAAGGGGCCAAAGCTTATTTAACCAAGATGTTGTCAAGGTTTTTATGAGTCCTCCAAAAACATGAGTGTTTGAACAATCTTTTCACTATTTAGATTATCCTCATGTAAAATCATCCCGACTCAAAAATTTCAATCTAACCCCATAAAAATTTAAAATATTTACAAACGACTTTCAATCACCCAATTTTTAAAAAAATGTAATTTTTGGAGCTGATGATTTACACGGTGAATAATCATCTTCGCTACATCGGCTAAAAAAGCTCGACTTTTATTTTATTTTATTTTTCTTTTATTAAAAAAATAAGGTGCTTAACACGTGTCACAACATAGACAAATCCCGGATTATGAGATGCAGAATTTGATTAAAGAAAAGTAGGGTTTTTATAGCACAACCCCACGATCAGGATCTATATAGTACATAATAATATTTTCTTGTCATGTATTGTAGTTGTGCATGATTTTTTTCTTTCTATTTTTATGAAAAGCATGTGTTATCTGATTTCGTTGATTCTCCTCGTCATTATTATTAGAGAAAGTATCAGTTGCATCCGAATTCTGAGGATCATCCCAGAAATTGAGGGGACATGGCCCACATGTTCCTCACATCCCAAATCAGACTTCCATTGAAGAAATTTGTACCATCTGATTTAGAGAGAGAAAGAGAGATGTTGGCTCCACGTCTTCTTAGAATCTTTAAGTCGTGCTAACAACAACTTCTTCTCGTACAATGCATGGAAATTTGATACTTGTGTTTGGTCTACAAAGTAGGTGCAAGTTAGAAGAAAAAAACTTGAATTGATAGAGTTGGTAAACCTAAAATAGATTCAATAAGCTCTAAATGGAGTTTGAATCGATAGAATTGAACTGAAAAATGACTAAATTGGTCTTACTGATGTGTTTATATTGCCAGTCAAGATTGGGTGGTGAGATTGAACCTTCAAAAATTCATTTCTTTGGATGTACCTGCATTTTGCACCTTCCCATCTCTGATCCATAATCAGCTGCTTGAAAAATGGAAAAATATAGCGACGATGACGATTATCTGTTGAGCCGCATAAAGATGTCCATGACACAGTACCAGCTGATGCTGCCATGCAAAATCAAGCAGAACTTGCATAGTATGATGAAATGTTGAATATGAATTGAACTTGCAATAGTATAATCTGTATGAAGAAGCACATACATGAAAAGTTCATAATTAACTTGCAATAACATCCTAGATACCTTACTGAAGTGAATTCGAAAACCGACCACCAGATTATTTGTTGCAGAACTCACCAATGACCCAGTTGACACCATTGAAACCTTCAAGCAACTAGAAAATTTGAATCAACAGTTGCAGGATAACTTCAAGCTTCGAATGTTGCAGTTCGGCACTTTGTGACAACTGATTTTCCAATTTCTATCATGAACATTCTTAATTAGCCAGGAAAAACTAAACCTTAATTGGGACTCCATAAGCACTAACCTGATGAACTGATACTCGATCAACACAACACCTTTTCATTTGCTAGAGAATTATGCTAAAACCTAGCATAGGTGTTTCTCTAATTGACAAAAGAAAGATGGAAAACAAAGATAAGCATCTAATTAATCTCTCTTTTGGAAAGAAAAAGGTTACATGGGTGCTAATATTTTGAAATGTTTTTATTGATTGCACTATGAAGGAACTTCTCTTCAGGCTTATCAAAAAAAAAAGGAACTTCTATTCAGCATTCCATCAAAGGGTAAACATGAATATTGTATGAATAAGGATTATGAACCATAAATTCAATAAAAATGAGGCACAATTTGAGTTACTATGGGCCATATGCTTGACACCCCAGATAGTCATTTTTAATAGACCACACTAAGTTCTTCCCAGCGAATAACGTGTGGAGGTCTTCTTCCCCCTCGGTCAAAGGTTGATTTTACAGCACGGGCTGCAGCTCTTTCAGAGCTGCCACAGTGGATAACCTGTGTAGGCGTGGATGGGTGATGGTGTACTGGTGTGTTCTTTGCAAGAGCTTGACTAACAGCTGTGATCTTCTCTCTAGTGATTGCCCAGTTGCAACCGTTCTTTGGGACTTTGTTTCTTGATCTCTTAAGCTCACTTGATGTCACCCTATCTCCATGTCGTGCTGTTTTCATTGCAGGCCTTTTCTTCCTTTTCCTTCGAAAGGTAGAGAGCTCTCGAATTCTCTTCCTCGCGCCATCATATGAACAAGGGAGAGCTCACAATGATTGCAATCCATGATATCCATTCTGGATGTGCTGATTCGGCTTAAGGGTGTTTGTTTACTGGAGCTATGGGATGGAATGGTGTATCTGGTATCATTTTGAGGATTTCACTTTCAGATGAGAGTCTGTGATGGAGACATTGCAAATTTTTTTTTTTCTTTGGGTTTGCGTACGCCTGATATAGGATGCCTCACCCCTTTTCTCTATAATCCTCTTTCTTGGTTCACAACATAATTTTTTCCGATCAAAAAAAGAAAAATTAAAAAAAGAACTACAAAATCATGGTCAGAATAAGAAAGAGTGCTCAGACATTCAAATAAATAATTCATATATATAATTGTCAAGAAATTTCTGCTCAAAACCATCTTTGCATCAGAACATTCAAATTCCTTCAGAAGCATGTGTACACGGATCAATCACCAGAATTGTTTAAGAGAATCTAACTATATAATTGTTACGAAATATCTACTCAAAACCATCTTTGCATCAAAATATTCAAATTCTTCCAAAAGCATGTGTACATGGAACAGTTACTAGAATTAATTAAGAGAACATAAATTTCTGTCATACAAGAAATATGAACTTACAGGAAAAGACTAAGACTGAATGCTGAATGTTCTGCTAGGGTGACCTGCACATCTGTTCTTTCTTTTTTGCAAGAGACCTGTGCCTTGAGATGTATCACAATATTAAGATAACTGTCATAAGTATAGTTTCTTTACCACCATCGACAGTGATAACAAATTAGGGATGCACTGTGTATCCCATGAGTTTAATTTCTTCAAAAGCTAGATGAACAATTAGTCAAGTGAGACCAGATATCTTTGTAGGGAACTTGAACAATCTGTCTATTTTTTATTTTTCGATCAGTTGAACTTGCATAATTTGTTGCCCAGAAAACCTCACTCTTCAGGGAGATAGTTTTTACTCTCAATGTTTAATCTCGTGAAATTACCAGACTCTAATAATTATGTATGAAACCCTAGATAAAACCCTGTTTCTTCTCCTTTCAAGCCCAAACTTATCCAGCAAAATCATTAAAGGGAACAGAATTCCATAGCTGACATCTGTAAACTGTCATTTTACTATAAACTGTGCAGTTTTCAATCATCGCTTTGGACTGAGAATGGACTATTTATAAGATATTGATTCAAGAGATTGATGGTTATACTTCAATAAAGTGTTTTGTCCTAATGAATAAGAATGAATTTCCAGATTTTAACTTTTTTCTTTTTCTGTTATCTGTGGATCTGAGATTTGTATATGATCAAGTGTCTCAATATATGCTATGTTGTATTGATACAGATACAGTGAACATTGTAAAAAACTTCCTCTGACGATGACAAATGCATGAGAATACAGATGAATTATGACTCATCTCATTTTAAACTTGGCTTCTGTGCTAAACAATCCAGCCTTCAAGTTCAAGTTTTTACACTTTGAGGTCTCTCTTGCCCATCAGTTTTTACTATCATCCCATCTCAAGTTCTCAATGACTGTCCAGACTAAAGTTGCAGTACTTATGTTGCAATGATTCTTCTGATCTTAAAGTCATTAATTTTTTAATATTAATATTGCATCATCCGCAGATAACATCCAGTAAATCTGCCCTTGAACATGTATACTTCCATACCCTAAGTTTCTATGTTATCCCTACAAAATTCTAGTTTTGCATTTAAATCCATTCTAATTCCATTAACCTACATTGCACCATCTGATAACATTCAATAAGCAACCTCTCTTTGAATATGAGCTGTTAATAGAGAGGTACAATCCCTAGATGCAAATCCAATTGTAACCAGAAACTTTCTTTTCTGCCTACCAATTATTCACACTCACTGTATCTATTACTCGTGCATATATACTCACTCCAGAAACTCTTTTATTCCTACTACCAACCAATTAAATTTCAAGAAACTTTATCATAAGCTTTTTCTAAGTAAATAAATCTGACAATGTCATCCCACAAGACTCTAGTTTTTTTTCATCGGAAGCTAGAGTCGGAGCGGGAGCTGCAGCAAGGGTGAAAGATCCCTGCAGCTAACATAAAACAAATCGGAAGCCACTCTTCACGTTGGAAGGAACCAAGTGAAAACAGTTTGTTCAGGTTCAGTGAAGGTCCAAGATTCCAACTAGAGATCTCTAGTAGGTCTCTCCAATTTGAGAAGCAACTGCGCGTCAATTTGGGTTTCGTAAATAATCGACATAATTGATCATAACTTGTATGGTATTATTAGTAAATGTACATGATATGGATGAGAAACATGTAGCTCTTACTCCATATAGAATAGACCAGTATTTTTGTTTGAAAAAAAAAAAATTTACAAACACACATATTTAGACAAGTCTGGGGCTAGAAAAATGTACAATGTGTCAAAAGATATATGTCAACTTCGACACAACATCATAAGACAGTAACAGCTAGTAATGCAATGAATGAAGAGTTAAAACTTAGCGCTCCACACTTTATTCAAGCTTCCGAAGGGGAATATCCATGTTTTCCACATTTAAACTTTGCAGTATAGTATTCAAGAAGAAACAAGTAGACACTTTAGATGAGGAACATTCTCAGTTTAAATATTTAACATAGACTAAATATATTGAATTACGAAAAAGGAGCCTTGATACAGAATGCAGTAATATGGGCATAATTTTGACACTAAATAATGGAAGAATTAATTTCTTGACCATAACTTTAAAAATCAAATCTTATTTGATAATGCTACAAGGAACATGCAGACAAAATTTCAGTGTCATAAATGTGACCCTGTCATTACCTGCTTCTTTGAAACATTATGAGCAGGATGTGGCGACAGGGAAGGGCGCACCATAAACATGGGCTAGATCTTATCCAAATCACATTCCCTTGCTTATGTTTGTGTTATATGAGTTGTTTAGTATGATAAGATAGGGCAAATCCCCTCCGATGCATTTCATTAACCCATATCATAGCCTCCTTTCTCCTACCATGTTTGCATAAACCTTGTACAATAATGTTATAAGTCAACTGGTTGGGTTGATAACCTCTCTTGCACATCTTATTATACAACTCCCAGACGTAGTCCATTGTCTGGAACATGGTTAGTCTTTCTAACAAAATATTGTATGAGTAGAGGTTAGGTGGAAAGCATTGTTCAATCACTTCGTCCAAATTCTCAAGACATTTGTCCACCCTGATGCCACCAGAAAACAAACCAATCAGCTCCCCAAGAGTCAAGCTGGAGGATGGAGATACTTTTGTAGCCATAGCTCCTGATCGAACCCAAGAGTGATAAAGTTGTCGACTTGTCAAAGAATGTTTCAGAAGTACGTTACCAATGAAGGGAGAAGCTTGACGACCACATTTCTCCAAGTCCCGAATTATCTCCACTACCATATTATAATCCTTAATTGAGCAATATGATCTTACAAGCTCTTCATAGCATTGGAGACTTGGAATCGATCCTTTCTCCCTAGCCTCCCTCAATATATCCAGTGCTATATCTGCCTTCTTGGCTTTGCAGAGACCAACTATCATACTGTGGTATAGTGGCTTCCCAGGCTTTTCTTTCTTGCACAAATCACCAAAGAAATTCAGAGCATCAGAAATCCGTTCATTCTTTAGATAACTCTGCAGCATAAGAATTTTGGTACCCAAATGAGGCTCAAACCCACTTCTTGTCATCCTCTCAAATACTCCCCTTGCAAGCTCAGGTTTTTTTGCATGCCCAGCTCCATCAATGAAGAGGTTGTAAACCTTAGCATTAGGCTTATGAAGAGACAACTGCATCTCTAGCAATGTGAAAAACTGATTTTCTGGATTATCCATTGCACATACTGAACGAATAACAGCTCTGTACAAATTCGTGGGAGGACTGTGGCCGTTCTCTTGCATTTCAATCAGAAGTTTAGAAGCCATATCCCCCCGATTTGACGTGTTAAACCCTTGTATCAAATCATAGTATGTAAACCTATTTGTAACTTTACTAATTCTGTTTAGCTCACCGTGTATCAAATAACCATCTGCCACCCTCCTGGCCTTGCACAGAGCTGAGATATATTTAAAACAAACAGTATCACTTGGCATTACACCATGCTCCAGGGCTATAATAATCAATTCCTTCATCTTATCCAGCTTCCCTTCCCTGATCAGAGCATCAGCAAGAATAGCAAAGGTCTTCTTACCTGGGAATAACCTATGATTGATAGAATCCCGTAACACCCGATATGCCTCATCAACACTCCCATCCCCACAAAGCGTATTAATAAGATAATTGAAAGCCAAGCTATTTAGAGATAACCCGAACTCCAATCTCGAATTATACAACTCAAGTGCTACATCAACCATTCCGGCCTTGCAAAAGAAGCATAAAGCTGCATTCATGGTCAACTTATCAGGGAATATTTTCCGTTCCCTCATCTCCATCAAAAGATCACAAACCTCCTCAAGCCTGTTTTCCCTCAAAAGCCTACAAATCAATATATTGTACTGGAACACATCCGGCAAATACCCTTCCAGGAACTGCTTATTTCGCAAAAATTTCATAGCACCATCAACTTCCCCAGCCTGAACAAGATCCCTGATCCAAATACCATAAGTTTGTGGCATTGGGACCTTTTTCAACTCCCAAAAATCTTCTAACAACTTACCCGCCTCCTCAAACTTATTACTTTTACAGAGTGCATCAACAAGAACAGCTAACATATGATCGTTAACTGCATGACCATTACTCTCCAACCCACGGATAAATGTTTCTGCTTCCTCCAACTTATTCTGCTTAACAAAATTCTTCACCCTTATACATGAAGTTATATCATTATCTAAACCTCTCATAGTAATTTGCTTGGAAATAACATCTACCACATCAAAACAACTCTGCTCTACCAATGCATTCAAAAATACATGATAAGCAAAAGAATCCAAATCAAGTCCTTGAAAACGCATTCTACCAAACAACTGAAGGGCAATATCAGGTTTACCTGCAACTGCATATCCCATTACAAGAGTATCATAAAATCTTACCTTGTGAAGGTGTCTCTGATGCTTATAAGTATCTAAGAAATCCAACATCAACGTCATAAGCTTCGCTCTCGATAAAATTTTAAAAATTGCATTGAAAGTAGCTCGAGTGTGACTGTACCCATGTTGTCTCCCAGCCCAATCGAAGAATTTCAAACACGATAAAACTTCTTTTCCATGACTCAAAACCTTCAAAACGAATTCCTCCGAAAGCTTCAATCCCAATCGAGAGAGAGCCAATTCTGAAGTTTTTCGAGAAGCCAAGTCGTCATCTTTTGAAGCTAAGATCTCAAAAATCCGATTGAGTAAAGTGTCGTTTGTGCATTCGAACCATTCTTTGAAAGTTAAAGCTATGTCCTTGGAGCTAAAATCACCAAAACTTGCAGGCGGTGGCGTCGTTGCCGGGGTAAGGAATGTATGAAGAGTAGAAAAGGAAGAGCAAATGATGAATCTCTTTGCGAAGATTGGAGACAGAAAAACCCTAACTGCTGCACATTTGGATAACATCATTGTCTTCCAAAAATCCTATCATAAAATCGTAACCCTAGACTTGGAAACACTAAAAAGTCCCGAGACTGAAAACTGGGTGATTGACTAAATTTAGAGAGAAATGTTGCAGAGCTCCAACTGGTGATGAAACCAGTTGGAAATCGAAACCAAGACAGTAAACAGTGGATTTTTCGTTTTTTCGGCTTTTTCAGCAGCCGGTTGAAAATCCGAACGGTTTGCAGCGTTGATTTTTGTAACCAAGCAATGCAAATTCTAGGTGGACCTCCCGTTGTGACCTCTCATTCTCTCAATGGACCTTGTGATCTGATTTTTGGTGTGGATGGTCTCCCGCATCGACTTCATCTTAGTAAAAAAAAATCAATTCATTCTCAAACATCTAACTCCTTCGATTCAACTTTTAAACAGATTTAAATTTTTCTACCCATGGAGTAGAGAACGTACCATTGAATTTGGGTGTTGTAAGAACAAATGCAAAAAATAACCACTAGGAAATGAAACACACAAGTGGGATTTAAATGAACAAATGGGTGGGGGACAAGAGGAAAGAAGTTGGACGGCCTCTTGGCCCCTGCCTCATGCATACTTGCAAATTATCTTCTCTATTCTAAATTTAGGAGACCCAGGGATCGTATGCTAAATTTGCATTATCCAAGTCCACAGTGTGGTTTTCTTTCTCTTTTTTTTGGCAAATTTGAAAGAAAAAAACCCACCATTGTGGTTGCTCTACCCAGCAATTCACAAGGTGACACAATATCACTAAGATATGAATCCAACGGTTCTCTCCACTCATTTTCATCGTATTGTCAAGAACTACTTGGCATACTTTTAAATTCTTTAGTGTGTGGGCAGAATGATTCTCTAAATTTTAAGCTCTTTAATAGCATCCATTGTGGTGGATTTTTTTTCCATAGTAGGACTTGAATAATGAAAATTTACCATATAAGAGGTAAAGGTTGGTTAAATTTAGAAGAAAAAGAAGGGGACTTGCAAATATATATATGTATGGGGCGGGGGTCTTGAAGCATGGTTCGCCAACTCGGACTCGATGGGCGATTCGGTGGTGATCGAGTCCGAGTCCAAGCCTGAGTCACTACCGAGCCAGCCTAAGTCAACAATGAGTCAAAAAGATGTATAAAGAAAGAAATAGATTAAAGTCGGGCGAGTTGACCGAGTCACACGAGTCAGACTCGAGTCAAAGACAAGCACAAAAAAATAGATCTGAGGCCACAGAATTGAACCAACCGAGTTGAGCGAGTCAAGGCTGAGTCTTCTAAGTCAAGCTCGAGTCGTACCGATTCCATAACATGGCGAGCTTGGTAGTGCATAATTAGCTAGGTGGTGGCCAAGTCCAATCTGAGTCAGACGCGACTCGACTGAGTCTAAAAACCATGCCTTGAAGGCAACCCAAAGTTGGGCGGGGGCAATGTGGGGCGTTCAACACTTTGGCATGAATTCTTGGGATCACATAATCTTGGGCAGTCCTCTTGGCTCCATCCATCTTCAAATCCCTTAACGTGACGTGCATTTCATTTTTCAACAGATAATTTTTGCATTTTCTGAAAACCAACTCCACTGTAGATCCTCATTTAAAAATTGTGTAGGGCCTACCAAACTTACCCAAAGAGATTGCATCTTTATGCAATCACCACTGTGGATGCTTTAATAAATAGTTTATTTTCATATTTTAAAATTCAACCAACTTTTTATGGGTATATAAGTTTCAGAAAGAAGTTTTTTTTATTGTGAGAATGATTTACATAGTGAGAAGTGACAAGATCATCTCAACAAAAAAAAATTATCCCTTAAGTCATAATGCATATACATGTGTGCTCACAAGCTAGCGCAAATAAAGTGTAAGAATAAGTAGAGAAAAAGTGAGGTGTACATAAATTATCCTTTGGTTTCCCTTTTCGGCGACGAATATTTCAGCTCACCTTTTTCACTAATCCAAACCATATTTATTTGTTGGATTCGTAGACTTGACAATACAAACATAACAATGACATTTCAATTTTACAGGCTCGACAAACCACTTTATTTAAGCCCACCCTTTCAACAAACAACGACACTATTGGGATCGAATTTTTTTTATCCTAAGCTGACAAAACCATTATCCACAATCCGTGTTGATTTCCACTCGGGCTTCATAACTCATGGTTGCCCAAAATCACTTGGACAGTAGATGATGGTTTTGTCCGCTTGGGACAAAGACATTTTCGGTCCAAATGCTTTTTCCACTTTACAGATTTTACAAAGTGGTTTGTCGGGTCTATATCAGACATGCTTGATGGGCTGAATTAGTAAAGATGTGGGCTGAAATATCAATTCCTTTTATAATAACATAATAACACTAGAATTTCTCGAAAAAATTTCAGTGTAAAATATTTTTCCACGTACCAAAAACTAGTGCAGAGTGTAGACTTGCCTTGCTTCAAAAGGAAAAGATTAAAAAACAAAAAAACAGAACTTAATTTGCTTTCTCTCTCTTCTCTCTTCTGTCTCTTTCTCTCTCTCTCATCCCCATTTGCTCTCCTGCTGCTCTCTAGATCTTGGATACGTTCGATCTCGAACTCGCAACTCTGTTGGTAAGTTGTTCTATTGGTTTTTTGCCCTATCGAACAATTTCTTTTTTACTATTATACGTGTTTCAAGATTAGGGTTTAGGATGTCGACGATTGGAAGTTTCATAATGTTTGTCATCTTTTTAGTGTTTTATTTGAAATTATGCACAGTATTTAGTTTCTGCTTCAAGTTGTTACCTTTGCTTCTAGTTCATGTATTGTGTTGAGGGTTTTTAAGTTTCAATCTCTGTTGTTTGTAAGATCTGTAGTTTTCGATATGTCGGTGGATTAAACCTTCATAAACCTGGAGTTCATTTTTAGCTTTAAATTTCTTCCTGAGGCTTATGTGATTTTTTGGTGCATCTTTTACCAAGTTAGGAACATGATTTTGAGTTTTAGGTAATCTTGGTTCTTCTTGTTCCTTGTGTGTTTTGCTGCAGTTTGAGTAAAGGGTTTCTATTAGCTAAACAATCATTGGAGTACTTGATAAATATATACATAATTCAGATAGAAACAAACAAAACTAACGTAGAATCACTGGAAACAAATAGTTTGTGGTGGTACTATGTATTGGTAGGTGATATGCTATGACTGTTGATGGATTTAAGTTGGTTTTCGTAGTTTCTTATAATGGAATTGATTAAGGATTTTGATCGGCTTTGAGGAGGATCATGACCTAAATTACTGAGAATCAGGTATTCATCTTTAGCTGAAGTCCTAAAAAAATAACCCATATCTCTGTCTCAAATTTCACATAGAACGATTAAGTTAAGAGTGACAATGATGAAACTTTGTGTGACGATTAGGATTTGAAATTGTAGCTCAATGAATAACTGTTTATCTGTTATGTGAATGGGTCAGGAATGATCATCAACATACAAAGTGTACATATATACCTTAACCATATTTTGACTTTACACCCGGCAGATAGGATGCTATGAGATGTGAGGTTGAAAATAGGTTGAGGTCAGTTCACAACATTAAGAATGCATTTTCAAATGAACTTTTCTCGTAATCTTGGATGGAGGGGTAAATACCACCTTGCTGTTGGGATAAGTCTGGCAACGATGCTGAAACTCTTGTAGTCTTGGGGAAACCCTCAAAGTTCAAACTAAACAAAATTCTTCTTAAAGTTTGACATCGATCTAGAAAATAAAACTATTATCTTTTTGTGGATCAAAACCATTGAAATGGGAAAATAATGGTAATGTAGGAAAATAAACAGTACTGTTTCTCCAATTAATGGATGTTTTTTGGGAGTGTTAGACAAAAGCAAGTTAGTTGGTGAATATTTAACTTTATTTTTATGAAGAGTGGATGAATTTTAACCTGGCTATATGTTGTCAAAACACATTTCAGCTTTGCAAGATGGTACTCCATGGTTGAGTGGTATCTTACTATCATTTAAGAAGAGTACATTCCGCATTAAATATATTGTCATCTTTGAGTAAGTAGAGAAGGGAAGTTTTTTTATTAATGATATAGATGAAAGGGTATGCAGTGAAACTTATATATCTTAACCATCGTTAGTCGTTAGTAGGTGATATATTTAACATTAGTAGTACTTCAGGGCCTTCAGGTAAGAGTGAAGATTATTGTGGTATTAGAAACATTATGCTTCATTAATTTATAGCTTCCAAAAATAAAGATGTTTGGTGGGAGTGTCTTTATTCAACAATCACCCTGTCAGAGTGTAGCAATATGTGGAATTATTTGTTTGGTTATCGTCACCCATCTGCGAACTCTTGTATTTGTTTTTAGGATATTCACCTGATCGTGTTTTCACACCAATCAGATCTACAGTTAGTTCTTACATGCGCATCTATTAATTAAATTTCTCTTTTCTCGGTATTTAGAAAATGTTACCCATTTGTAGAATTGTGAAGCTGGAATATCTACTTATATATATAAAAAAAATAAAAAAAACCGTCCTTCTTCAACTTCTTTTTCTCCTGTTTGATCAATGAATTGTAAATAGAATGGATCTTTGGTTGACATTTGCCTAGGATGATTTCATCATGCCATTCTCGCAAAAAATAGCTCATTATTACGGTTCTAATCTTATGAAAAGTAGATTAGAAGTTGAAAAGTACTGGACCATCTATTTCTTTGTAGCTTATAGGCTAAAACTGGATGAAACTATGAATATCTTTTTTATTACAAATTGTTTGATTATTATTGTTGTGCAGAACTCTGGTTTTCTAAGTTGCAGCCATGTCTTCATCCTATCTCCCGGCAACGACGGATTCAATAGCCCAGGCTTTAGAAGCCAAAGACCCATCTGAGTCCATCTCCATCCTTTACCGTATACTTGAAAACCCTTCATCGTCTCCAGAAGCTCTGCGCATAAAAGAACAGGTCATCTCCAATCTTTCAGACCTTCTTAGACAAGAGAAAAGGGCTGAGGAACTTCGAAGTCTTTTGACTCAACTGAGGCCCTTCTTTTCCGTGATCCCCAAAGCAAAAACAGCAAAGATTGTTCGGGGGATAATTGATGCAGTAGCCAAGATTCCTGGTACCTCTGATCTTCAGATATCCCTTTGCAAAGAAATGGTGCAGTGGACCCGTGCAGAGAAGCGTACATTTCTCAGACAGCGTGTTGAAGCAAGACTTGCAGCTCTTTTGATGGAAAGCAAAGAGTATTCAGAAGCATTGAACCTTCTTTCTGGTTTAGTCAAGGAGGTGAGGAGACTAGATGACAAGCTTCTCCTTGTGGACATAGACTTGTTAGAGAGTAAACTCCATTTCTCCTTGAGAAACCTACCCAAGGCAAAAGCTGCTCTGACTGCTGCAAGAACAGCTGCAAATGCTATCTATGTTCCCCCAGCGCAACAGGGCACCATAGATTTGCAGAGTGGGATTCTCCATGCAGAAGAGAAGGACTACAAGACGGCGTACAGTTATTTCTTTGAAGCATTTGAAGCCTTCAATGCTCTTGAAGATCCACGGGCAGTCTTCAGTCTAAAGTACATGTTGTTGTGTAAGATTATGGTAAGCCAGGCTGATGATGTGGCAGGGATAATTTCTTCCAAAGCGGGGCTGCAGTACGTGGGGCCGGAACTGGATGCCATGAAAGCTGTGGCTGATGCTTACTCAAAACGTTCATTAAAGTTCTTCGAGACTGCCCTTCGAGATTACAAGGCACAGTTAGATGAAGACCCAATTGTCCACAGACACCTTTCCTCCCTATACGACACTCTTCTGGAGCAGAACCTTTGCAGGTTGATTGAGCCTTTCTCAAGGGTTGAGATTTCTCATGTCGCTGACTTGATTGAACTGCCTGTAAGTCATGTTGAGAAGAAGTTGTCTCAGATGATTCTTGACAAGAAGTTTGCTGGTACATTGGATCAGGGTGCAGGGTGCCTCATCATCTTCGATGACCCCAAGACAGATGCAATTTTCCCAGCAACATTGGAAACCATTTCCAATATTGGGAAGGTCGTGGACAGCCTCTACATGAGGTCTGCAAGGATAATGGCATAAAGATTATGGTGATATACTCTGGACCATTTATTTGCCTGCAATTCTTTTGGTGCAGTTTATTCACGTAGTTCATTTGTATTTCATTCTGGATAGAGTTAATCTTTGCATTCTGGTTTTCTGTTTGATGTGTTTTGTGGCATAGATGTTAGATCGAGTCGGTCATTGCAGGTTACGCAAACTGAATTACATATTGAGACTCAAATTATTTGATGACAGTCATGCAGCTGAAAACTGAATGGGCAGAATTTTAACAAATTACTTCTACTGGTCTAGACACGATAATTGGTTTAACCTTCAGTTCCCTGATATAAGATTCTTCTGTTTACTACTTGGGCCAATACCCAAAGAACCGGTGGACTTGGTGGACTTGGCTCGCATTCGATTAGATCTTTGCTAATACCTCATTAGCATGTGTTGGGTCTGGATATTCTTGTTAACTAACCTGCTGAGAGCCTTTACTTTTATATGCATGAAATAGTAGAGAGAAGATTTGAATGATGCTAGCTCCTCTTAACATCAAACAGGAATGGTTATAGATGTTGACCTTAGTCAATGTGCTGCGCTGCGCAAATTTTGTTTGTTTGGCTGTTTGCCCAAACCCAATATAACCCACTAACGTAGCGCTCGATCTTTTCATGGGTTAGTGGATTCAAAAGAAATGTTACATAGCAATTTTTGCTAGCCTCCTGCAGTGAACAAGCAAACACTTTCCCATCACAACTGTTGAGGCAGATGGGTGATTAGGCAAGAATCAGAGGAACTAGGATGGGAAAGATGAAAAGTGGTGCCCGAAAATTTGCTGCAGGTTTCAGATGATTGCCCCTGTTTATCCTACTTTGGGTATTCCTGCTAGGAAACTGAATTAGATCATTTCGTTTTATTATAAGATTAGATTGGTTAAGTCTGTTTGTTTTTTTATCGAAAAAATGGTTCTAATTTTACAATGAAGGAGCTGGGTGATCATTTCCAATTCATGGCTGCTCCAAATTCATTCTCACGTCCAAAACTTTTCATAAATTACATATATCGTAGGGTGGAAAGTTCATCTAAAAGACAGGTTACCCACACCTCCACCTGATCCAGGATTTGATGAATGATCTCGGAAGAGATGGATTTGGCTTCTAAGCCGGAGCGGCAGCCCAAAATTTTGATATATTCTTAGCTCACCTCCTAGTCCTGCTGTAACAATCACCATACCCCATGCTGTTCTGTGGTGGTTGTTACCATCTTCACACCACCTAGATGAAGATGATGAACAATTGCTTGAAGCTGAAATAGAAGGCGAATGCCCAAATTTAAAAGATGAAGTAGTAGAAGAAAATGAGGTGCTATCGCTGATCCCTGAATCTACACGAGATGGTTTATCAAGGTCCTCCTCTGGGCAACTCGCCGCTCTCTCTGATATGCTATGACTCTTCTTAGGAAGAGGTGGGAGATCTTTCTTCTTATTGGTGGTGCTTGGGGATATTATTTCCTCGGTAGAAGCTCCAGGAGAAGGAAGTCCGTGCGAAGGAGAGCGACTTGAGTATCTCTTTGATCGTGAAGATAAAAGTGGTGGTTCATGCTTGATGCAACCTGGCCAAGGGATTGCAATCGAAACGTCTTTACATTGGAAGTGTTCATGAGATTGAGTAGTAACGAAGCCTTTGTTTTTCCAAGCAACAACGTTGCGAAGTTCGTCACGTTTCCATATGTATATTTGAGAATCCTCACTTGCACATATAACATATTTTCCATCAGCAGTGAACGCCGCTGATATTTGACTGTTGGTGTTCCGAAAACCTGTCAATACCATAGTGTACCCAACATTAGCAATCAAAAACAGATGTTCTCAACAGAGATCCAACAAATAACTTTTTCTGAAAGCGTAATATCATATATATATTTATCAGAGCAGACCCAAGTTTAATTCTAGGCCAGTTTAAGATCTTGCTGTAAAAGCAGAATAGTTTTTGGTCATGGCCCTTCGAAGATGTGTTGCTCGCAAAGCATAAATGTATATGCCATGACTGAAGATTTGCTCCTTAATATGAAGCTTAAATGATTCCTCTAAATTTTCGAACCACGTTAGAATAAAATGCAGTTAAAGATGATACCTCTAAATTTTTGAACGGTGGTAGAACCGTCAAAGACCCGTATCCGTGAATCAGCAGAAGTTATCAACACCTCAGAAGGATTCCCTGGGTCAAACTGTTCAGAGATAGATGAGTTAGATAGAACCTTATGCAGGTTCCTGATTATAACAGTAAGGCATAAACAATGCCATGGAAATCATCACAAAGAACTGGATGAAAGTAAATGTTCTTCCAGGGATTTTGTGGCAGGATTACCTCGAACCCTGTTATCTTTTTAGCTTGTGACTTCTTTTTGGTCTGAACGGTTATCTGTTCTTTTTGAACTAGCTTGCTTTCTGAAACACCATAAAGATAGAGGTTTATGCTTCTGCAAGATTTGAAATATAAGGCCTTAAAAGACCTGAACTAGGTAGTGGTGATGCTAGTTCTCTCAGAACTGATACAATAAGATATTCACCAAACTTTAACCATGATTAGTAAAGATTTCATACCAGATGTGTCGTACAACCGGCAAGTCCCTTTATGTGAACCAACCATGGCACCCTTCAATGATCCAAGGAAAAAAAAAAATGAAATCCATCACCGAGACTAAATTGAGATCAAGCAAAAATTGGAGCAGAATCAACTTAGCTGTACCTGGCCATCAGGAGTGTAGCAAACAGCAGTAACCATTTCATGCAGATCCGTCCAGTCCACAACATGTCGATCTGGTATACTCCATATTCGAACTTTGGCGTCAAGTGAACCACTGATGAAATAGGTATCGTCTACTGGGTTGAAATCTATACAAGTTACTGCCCAACCAAAACAAAAACAGAATCTCTTAAGTTGGACAGAAATAAAACAACATAAGATGTTTATGATCGAACTGTAACGAGATATTCCAGAAAAGGAATTCAGCGGATTAAAGACATGATGAAGCATCTCACATTCTCACCATAATCATTGTGTGCAAACAGCTTTAAACAACTCTTGCTTTCCATGTCCCATAGCCTAACAGTTTTGTCCATTGAAGATGAAAGCAGTTGCTGCAAAACCACAGAAATTAATATCTTGACTAATCTGCGAAACGTATGAGGCGTAGCCAAGCTCAGTATAATTTCATTTTAGTAAATCTACAGAGGACAACACCATATAAAGAAAAAATAAATCCATCTTCTGTATCAGGAGTAGGAACATGGTCTTTTGCATTCCGATACACAGAGTCTGCATTCAAGGAAAATGTATGCCTTCAATACAACTGTGTCTGGAAGGACAACATTATTGAATTCTAGATAGACCTGAGAACTGCTTGATTGGGGGGTAGAGACATCGAGGAAAGAGTGTCATCAACATCTTTCTTCTTTTCTACTACTCCCATCGCACCCTCTAATCTGGTGAGGTCCAAACTCCTGATTCCCATGGGTGTGTGTCACTGGTACAACAGAGGCAGGGTAGATGGGTTCTTCCTATCATGAACAAATTGTTTTTTGCATTCCATCAATTGCAGAGGTTTGAATTGTTCTTGCAAGTATTGTTTGAGGGATTCTATATATGTTTCTGTATCTCCTAAACTTAATCTCATTAACATAAAATTCAAAATTTAATGCGGTAAACAGCAAAATCCATTAGTGGAAATGACACTGAAGAGCTTACCTGTGATTTGGACCAAGAGAGGTCCAAGACATCATCCAGGTGACCATGGAAAGAACAAACAGGTTTTTCTGTTAGAGAGAAAACAGTATCTGGCACAACAATATAGTCGGGAATCTTTCCCTTTCGGCTACTTGAAGAGACCTTGCCCCTTCTCTTCCTCTCTGATGGCATCGATGGAGTCTCTGCAAGAGGAGGTTGCTCATGAGAATGGCTCGCCATGGGATGAACTGGTGTGGAATTCCCCTCATCGAGAGGTTTCGATGACAAAACGTCACATTCAATCACTTCCCAGACATGGATTACACGATCTTCACCTGCACTTGCAAGAAATCGAGCATCGTGGCTGAATCTAATGCACCAAATCGAGCCTTGGTGAGCCTGAATTTCCTGGCACATGTAGAGGCCAGTTAGTTCCTTGTAGGACTTCCCATGTTGACGAACTCTTGTCCATTGGGAGGGAGAAGAAGACGAATTCTTGCTGGAATGCTGATGATGCAATAATGCATCCTTGTCGATCATTAATCCGTTAATTGAATTTGCAAAACCCTTTATATTCTTCAACAAAGCAACTCCCCTTTTCCTGCTAGATCTGAAGCTCTTGCTGAAGTGAGCATTTGCAGTAATTTTGTCATTAGCATCAGCTCCACCTTCTGGATTACGAGCCACATTTTCTCGACGCATCAACTCCTTAACAATGGGTGAATGACCAACAGTTTTCTCGAATTCCTCCATAGTTAACTGCTTTCCAGTTTGAGCATCACTAAGGCTATTCCACATTCCGTTTTGATCCAAGGCATTGACGATGAATTCCTTACCTGTATCGAGATTCTTTATAAAAAATGAACCTTCACAAAGGCTTGGGGACATGGTTAACCTAGACCCATCAATGGCCTTCAGGCCTTCGATTCCGCCTTCAATTTTAAACGGCTTACTAGAATCAACAGGTAGTAAATCACGATGACAAAAAGAGGATGGAGCCGAAGGTGACCTAGTGAGATGCTGTGTTGAATCAACACCAAGTAGTTCTTCCTTTCGAAGTTTGGCATCCACGTAAGCTGCCGTTGGTATGTCTGCATCTGATCTCGGCCGAATGATCAGATTCGGAATCAATGTGGAAGGCAAAAGCGTAGACGCAGGCGAAGGCAAAGGCAAAGGTTCTTGCTTTGGTTCCTCAACAGAAATGACTGGAACAGCTTTTGAAATTGATCTCCCGAATGTAGGACAGGTGAATCTTAGAAGTGATTTATTGCTGTTCAAGCCCATTCCTTGAAGGAGACGCTTGCGACGGTCCTTGATGGATCCAGGCTCGGCCATCCAGATATCATAAGCTCCGGACGTGGGTTCCTCTGGTTCATCGACGACGGCATTGGCTGTGGTGAAATTAAGGAATTCTTTGGGAGGAGCAGAGATGCAAGAAGAAAATGACACACGACTGTCATCATAATCTTCGTCGGAGTCTGAGGAGCCAAAGTCGAGACTGATGGCAGAGGAGATTCGGTCGAAGGATTCATAGAATTCATCCTCGTTTCCCAATCCATCCCATTCCATCATCATCATCCTCCTGTCCGCCATTGTCAATGCACATTCATTAGAACTCAGAGAGACCAGGGGAGAAAGAAAGAGAGAGAAAGGGGGAATTTTGAATTTCTGAGTTTTGTTTTTCAGAGGTAGAAGGAAACGGCGGGAAAAAGGGGGAGTAGTAACGGTCAAATAGAGTTTGTTTTAGCTAACATACAACGGCTTGTATTTGTGGTAGGAAATATTAATCCAATTTTAGCCCTAAGGGGTCAATAGTCAAGGCATCAAGAAATTGACCTTTCAAGAGAGGTTGGGGTGGTCAAAAGGGAAAGAAACTGTCAAATCTCTCTCTCTCTCTCTCTCTCTCTCTCTCTCTCTCTCTCTCTCTTCTTTTGTGACCCCAAATTAGACCTTGAAAACAGGGGTTTTATACCCCTCAGTATCATCCTCGAGATATATATTACGTACAGTCTTATCACTCGAAACTTTTCAGCATCTTGATTGTTCAAAAAAAAAAAAGCATCTTGATTGTTCAGTCATCACCTGCTTTCCAAAAGTCTTTTCAATTGCATTTGGATCCTCTGTATGATAATTGACACCGCATATAAATGAACCTACTATGCATATAAATAAACCTACAATGTTGCTGCAAGATTTTTGTAGGCCCCATATGGATACCATGGAAAGCTAATTTCCAATGAAGATGATTTACTACTCACCATCATCCTTGGTAAATTCTAACACTTATACCCTTCTTTATGAAGCTAAAAGTTTTAAAACGGGGTGATTTTATATGAGAAGATGCAATGAAGAGATCATCCTCATACCCCAAGAGCTCCATGTGAGCCCCCACAAAAATCTTATAAGAGCATTGTATGGATAAGAGTGTCCGAATATAATACCTCACACAATGGAAAACCTAATAGAACCATAATTTAATCTCGAAGATTTGGCAAAAATGGCCTCATCTATGCGTTTTGAGTTGAGTTTGGTGGCAGAGGACTTCAGGATGGTCCCATCATCACCTTGTTTTTTGTTTTGGCACGAAATTCTTCTTCTGTCTTAGATTTTATGAACTTGGAGTTGGAGAAACAATTTTTGGAATGGCATGGTGATCTTTTGATACACTATCAGATGATACAAGAAGTTACAGCAAGAGGCCCAAAAATTACATTTTGCTTACATGCTACTGCGCAGAAAAGATAACTCTAGAACACTTTCCATATAAAGCCAAGGGAATTGTACCTTAAACAACATCTTCAGCAGAGGAAGAAAAAAGAAATTAGAGCAAGGGAGGTATTTGGTATATGCCATAGTGAATTATTGCAACAGAGAAAAACTTGCATTTTCCTCGAGCTGATTCAGTAAGCACCAACCAGGTACAGCATCTCCT
Source organism: Macleaya cordata (assembly GCA_002174775.1). NCBI lineage: Eukaryota > Viridiplantae > Streptophyta > Magnoliopsida > Ranunculales > Papaveraceae > Macleaya > Macleaya cordata. Next base: position 465,256 of record MVGT01001412.1, on the reverse strand, counting down.
GCTGTTACACGTACGCCAGAGATTGATGGGACAAAATTGCTGAGACATAGCTTCCTGAGCCTTTGGCTTCCAAGGGAGGGTATATGTGGCTGCCAAAATGGAAAAACAAAGAATTCAAGCTCTCATGGAAACAAACTCACCTTCATTCAATTGGTACATGTATAGTAGATCTAAGAGAACTGAAAGACGCACTACCAGTCAGAGGACTTCCACGCTCCATGCTATATTCTACTAACACTAATTACTTTCGCCCCTTTTCATAGATGTTGTTGAAAAAGTGTGCCGCGGTACTAGGTGTCACAACAACAATAACCACAATCATATGAAGCACTGAAGAAATCCAGTAAGCAAAGCCTAATATTCATATCATGAAGTATCACCATGTGGAGAAGAATCCATATAAGCGTGCTCCTATTCATCTACATCCTCTTCTTCATCGCCATCAGAATCATCAACAGCAGCTGGTTGGTCATTAAGGTCAACCCCTACACTGTTTGCCCGCCTCACAAACTGACCCTTCACACGAGGCCTCCTTTCAGCAAGTTTCTTCCTGTTGATGTACCTGATCTTCTTATCGAAACACCTGTCTTTCCTCTTCTGCCTAAATTTAATTAATGCTGCCTCTCTTCTTTCAAATTGAGTCGGTTTTGCTTCATTTGAAGGCGTGCTTGCAATTGATGGCCACATGTGGGTTGTGGGCATTTGCCCCTGTTGCACACATATCGGGTAATAGGGGTAGGATGACATCCCGGGTACATTAGCGTGCTGCTGGAGAGGATTGTAAGGAGCCAACATAGATGAAGTAGAATTCTTTGGCAAATCTTGAGGGTTCCCTTGATAAAGCTGTGAGGGTGAAGGCATCATGACTTGATTCATCATTCCTGGCACATAATAGGGCAAAGGAGTGAGTGCCTGACCACCAGAAACATCAACTTGAGCCTCATTTCTTGGATGCAACAATACCGTAGAGGGTTGTTCCTCTTTTGAGTTCCTTCCATCGGGATTTTCCAATGGCATGGGGGGAGTACATGACCTCTCAACATTAGTGATACCAGGGCCATTGTCACTGCTTGGAAAACCGTTAGTACAGTAGTTTTCCCATGAGACTTGAGTTTCTTGTCTCCGGACATCAGCACCTAGTTGTTTATCACATGCCTGAAGTTTCTGTTTTCTGCTTGATTCTTCTACTTTAGCAGTATTTTCATTCATACAGCCAACCCTTGAAGAGTTGTTCCTGGTCACACTTGATTTGACATAAGTAAAGAAGGCTGAGGACTTACCAACCTTTAGTTCACTCTTTTTAAAAAATGCTGAAATTTGTCCTGAAAATAACATTATTTTCCATTTATTATTTTTCCAGTGAAAAAAGAGCAAAAAAGAAGAAATGCCTACAAGCATACTCACAAATCTAGGTAAAAATTTTTCTGATCGGAAATCTCAGGATCTTAAGAGTTCTTATCTAATTTTCTTTGCCAAGTTTCCATACGATATATGTGAGGAAATATTACAAAGGACAAGGAAGGGATATGATGTTGCCAACGTCATCTTTTATTGTCATAGTAAATTGTTGTGATTTTCACTGGATGAATTTCAGAAATGAAACCGCAAAACACATTTAACGTGTCATTCCCCAAAAAGGTGTGATCAGTGTATATATAGATAGAGATATAGTCATCTCCATGCAGTCACGAGTATGTAAAATGTATCTACATCTACAATCATAGTTATTTGGAACAGATACTCTTATGCAGTGTCTTTCTTACACATCCAATATTGATAAGGTCAGAAGCTTTAGAAAGGGTTGATTTCATTGTAAGGAATAAGGATAGACTTGTCCCTTGACCCATGGTTGTGTTGGCTCCATGAAAAACTTCATGCGAAATGCAAAAAAATTCGGACATTCATATTGGCCACACAAGATACATGACTCCTCACAATTGAATTTGAGCATTTTTATATCTGGGCTTCAGGAAAAAGGGTACGGAAAAAACCACTAAAAACCAAGAACAAAATGCTCAGATCAACCTTTTTGGAATCACCTAGAAGCTGATATCCACTGCGTAAATTCACCAAGTGCTGGCTGCTGGGCCACAGAAATAGGCCCAAAGAATGTGTCACATCCAACAAATACGACAGGTATCAGTGACCAACACCATAAAGTTCATCCAAAACATTAGATAATATGTACATGCATGATGTAACTTTGGTGATTAGGATATTCTGTTGATATCATTAAAAGGCGATTTCTTGTGAATCTATTGAATATGTTAAGAAGGCAATTTCTTGCACAATATCTAATTTCTCAAAAAGTTAGTCTTATACTTTAAACTTCAGAAGAATATAGATGCGCTGAAAGATCTAGTCCAATAGATCCTATTAAGAAGTACACAACTAAAATAAGTCAATTAAGCAGCAATTGGTGCAGAAGGCCTAGGAGGTACTCACCTATTCGCTGGTCACTAGGTCCAGGCACATCAAGCTGATATTTCGATGAATCCTTGACAGGAGGCTCCACAAATGTAGCAGCACTAAACTGAAAAGGAAAACATAGATGTCGAATCAAACAAAATGTAAAAATGCAGCTTCAAATAGATGGTTCCAGAATATGATTAACCACTCCACACCAGTAAATTAGCTAACATAAAAGCAGAGTTCAAAAGAAACTGATGGTTTTGGATACGTAAGAATGTCGAATCTGACAAACTCTATTGCTGCATCGATTAGACAACCCAGCACGAAAAGCATGTCCCTAGGGGTCACATAATGTTAGCCTGGAACCATAATACCCCTTTTCTTACTTCAGTTCAAGATAACACCCAACAAGGGCATACACTGAAGATTTGAACTGATTGGGGGCGCACTTAGAGGCTGCAGAAGGAAGCGTCCAAAAAGTCACCATTCAGTGATTAAACAGGTCATAGTACAAAACTTTTGGACTGCTTCCAACTTGTCTTATTATCCAAAAAATGCTCTTTGAAAGTTAAGAAAGTTAATTTCCATGCCATACTTACATCATCTTTCCAACAATTTGTCATTTCAGGAACGGTACTCCTCCGAGACTTCTCGTCTGTATCATCTGAGAACAGAGTTGTGCTGTTTGTATTGGGATCACTCGGGTCTGATGCTACCAGATCGAAGTCATAATTCAAGATATTCTTCTCCACCAATCCAAGCTGCCAGAAAAATTAGGATAGCTGTGAATTACATGATTATTATTATTTTCTATTTTTTTTTATTATTATTTGATTAATAGCTGCGAATGTCATGATATGCCTTTGAGGAAACATGAGGTAATCTCTCCTATGAAATGACTACTGATAGCATAAGTAGGGGTATCAAGAAAGGTGGGCCAACAACCAATGAACCCTCCCAGGGGTTCTCTTTTGCCAAATCTGCCCTTGTATGAAGATCTCAAACAATTTTGGGGGAAAAAAACCAACCTCTGAAAGAATTTTATGATTCAGGACAACCAGCGTTTTTTTAGTCTAAGGCCCAAAAGAGGGTTGCAATGGTAAAAGAGGGTTTCAGTGCCTTTTATTACTAGACAAGGTACAACCCTCTTTTGGGCCTTAGACTAAAGAAACATTGGGCTGCCCTTTAGGCTAAGTTTGTTTCCAAGCAAGGTTTTTTGCCCAAATACCCCTAAAATATATCAAATTCTTCAGGGTGGCCATATCAACAAAAGTGGGCACACAATCAATGGACCCCAACCTAGGTTTTCTCCTTCGTAAACCCTATCCTGTTGGAAGATCCTAAGCATAAAATATATCAAATCATTCTTGGTGATTAAAAAATATATAGCGCCAACAGTTCATAAGAGAAGCTTATAGAAGAGAGAGATCGGGATTGATTGACTATAGGAATAAAAGATCTCCTAGGAAGGAGCCACAAGTGAATTCCCTGCACGTCCTCCAAATGTACCTGTATGCCACTGGAAGACCATACCCAGGTCAAGATCAACCAACAGTACCTTCAATCATGTGCCATTCAATTTCAAGAACCAAAAGCAAATCTAGAACAGCTATATGCCAACAGAGTGGAAAAACAATCGAGTTAAGAAATCCAACCATGTGCCGCCTTCTCCACATGTGAGTCCACAAGTTCAATAACTCATTGGTGCGTAATGGCTTTACAAGATAGTCAGCCGCTCCACGTCTCAAGCATTTGACCACAACAGAAACATCATCTTGCGCAGACATCACTGAGAAAATCCAAAGGAAGAGAACATTTGAATTGATCCAGAAATGACCCCAATTTTGAAAATTAATAGAGTAACAAAAAGATCTTACTTATAATGGGAATGCGCTGTAACTCTTTATCCCGCATAAGGTATTTCAACATCTTCAAGCCCTTGGCCATTGGAAGGTCAACTTCGGAAAGGATGATATCAATATCAGGCCCCTCTGCATTAAGTGCATCAATCACCTGTCTGGGTGTTTTCACTGAAGTTACTGCAAGGGAAACAACTTAAGCTATCAGTAAAAACATTGCATCTTAACTTCAAATGCAACTTTAAGTCTATCAAGCACGCCATACTTACTACAGTGAAAAGTCATAAAGGAAACTCAAAACAACACAATAAGGAGACAAAGAAAATCTTCTCATTCTTCTTTTTTGTCCCATCATAATGGAATATGATGCAAGTCAAATTTCTACACGAACAGCATTGTGAGTGCAAGAAAAGGTGGCTCTTAACTGAATCCCATTAAAATAAATTAAAATGAAAAAATTGCCAAAGAAATCTAGAGAAGACTGTGATTTTATATCTATGTGCTAACTTTCTAATAAGTCTATCAATTATCAGGAGAGATTACAAGAGAGAAACAAGACCAATAAAGCTACATTCTATCATAGCATGACCAATTAGCCATTGAATGAGTGCAACAGAGATAGGGATGTGAGATGGATGAGTAGAAAACTAGAAATCGGGACAAACAATAAGACTTGTGCAAATTCGAGGGCATCTTGGAATAATAAAGAAACACTATCAACATTCAACACTCGTGTCTAGCTATTTATACGAGGGTTCATGCAGGTATGTTTCACCGTGAACGTGTGATATTTTAGAAGTGTAGGTTGGAGGACTTTTAGTCGAGGGATACGAGTGAGTAGTTCTTTAATTTCATGAGCAAACTTAGGAAGATATATTTCATTTGTCTGAAGGGCAAAGATCGCCTGTATTGGTGACTAATTTCAAGCTGTTTCAAAGCCTATAATAGTCCCTTATACAATAGTAGAGATGATACAACATCAACTGGACAACCTCCTCACAATAACTCACATAAATCTCAACTTTTCTTATTTTCAATGAACCCACACCATAAAAACTTCTAATTACAAGGCTCAAATTAAGAACAAGTATCAATCATGAATAAAATAGAAGATATAAAGAGTAAAAAGAAAAAATATTACCTTGATAAGAACATTTGCAAAGAAGTGTAAAGACTTCATTAGAGCTTTTACTATTGTTGTCACATAACAGAATCCTCACTTTACTTCGATCAACAAAGGGTATATTACTTCCGGCACCAACAACATCTTTTTCCATAAAACTCTCCTCCCTACGATCCATCTCAATTCGATCCAATCAAATCAGCTAACCTAGAATTCAATCAATTTTGAACAGTAAAACTTGACCCCTGTTATCTAAAGATGGAGATATTTAGGGTTTTTTTCCACTAAGAAATCGATCGCCGACTCCATTAACAAATCATTGACGGAGATAGGCTCCGATGTTGACTCCTCAGAAAAAACTAATTTTGTCGGTGCTAATCCTAAATATCTAAAAACAAAGTAACAATAATATTGGGCTCTCAAAGTAAACGTCTCACATCGATTCTCTCTCTCTCTCTCGCTCTAACTATCTACCCATTAAAAAGGCAAACAGTGCACGTTAGCATCGTGATCGGAGGACAGAACGACAGAAGAAAATCTATCGACTGGCCGCCGGAATCAATGGAGGGAGGCGTAAATTAGCACCCTGGAGGCTAAATAATGATCCTCTCACACACTTTCTCTCTCATTGGAACTTACAAACTAGTAGAAAATCTAGAGAGAGAAAGAGGAGAGAGAGAGAGAAGACACTTTTCTTCTGTCGTCTCGTCTTTGATTTTTCTGTAAATTTTAATCCCGTAAAATGGGTTTCGTTAACGTGAGCCGATCTAGCTAGCTTGCAGAGAAAAAGATTTACTAGATTTTGATCCAACGGTTGGGATTGAAGTACGTTATAATGCGCATGTTAGATAGATTTCATGTTAGGCGCCGAAGGACGAATGACGGTTCGGCACATCGGAAAAGGGTGACTTGACTTTTTAAATATTTTAAGTGATAGATAGAGAAATGGCCACGTCATTTGATGTTCGAAGGAGGACGACGACGACAAAGTAGTATTGATTTTTGAACTCCTGAACTAGAGTTTCAAGTCTGACGTGCCTCGCGTTCGACTTCACCTCCGCTCTAAAAGAGTGCTGCTTTTTTGCCCGACTCTTTTACAAAACAAATGTTAGATGTTTATATGGCATGGTGGTTCCCACTGCCACATAAATTGAAAACTATCTTATAACATTTTAGGGAGGAGAAAGGTGGTGGTGGTCCCACTCTACTATATAAGCATCTGGAACTCATTTTGTAAATGGCGGTTATAGAATTTGGTACAGAAGGTACAATTTACAGTGAGATTCATATCACTTTAAGATGGGGTGAGAATTACGAAAGTATGTGAAAGATACTGACCGTTGGATTAGCCATCTATAGAGCATTTCCGTTTTGTAAAATGATTCGACCAAAAATCTTTATTGACTCCAAAAAGAGATTGGATTGGCCCTACATAATCAATCCCACTTGAAAATGTGGTCCCAAACTTTCTTCTTCAAGGGGCACGGATTTGTACTGTGTGCGCACCCACATTGTCTCGAAACTATTTTGACACTTCACCTTCTTTTTAACTGAAATCAAATTGTTGTGTACGTAGATTTTGAATGTAAGTCGTGAGTTTAACTTCTAATAATTTTGCCATCTTCAAAAAGTATTTACCAATTAGATTTTTGAACTTGATGAAAAGAAAGCTGAGAAAACAAGAAAATGAAGGATTGCAAGATTATGCCCAACCCTCTCACACACTCTAATTTGCTATCTTCCTTCTTTATCTTTCGGTTTGCCTAGATTATATATATATTTTTTTTTAATTTTAATTTTAAATTTTTTTTTTTTTGCGGAATAACTATGATGTGTTTACTATGAAACTTACGTTATAATACTTTACCTTTAAGTTATATCGTTTTCTAAGTAGGATTGACTAGTCTTAAGACAAGAAACTCAACGGCCAATACTAGTATTTCCATAACTTTTAAAATTTTTTTTTAGAGATGAGCATTATTTTCTTTATTGAATTCAATTGTCAATTCCTCTAATGGGAAATAGGATTGACAATGAATTTGAACGATAGCACATGGTTTCAAAAAAACCGTACATTTCCACTAATCAAAATTATGCAAGTTTTATATGATGAGGTTTTTGCTAACAGCCTAACATCCTCAAATCAACCTATAAAAAATTAAAATAAATTAGACATTTTTTTGGACCATTGCTTTTTTATAAACTTTCGATTGGGTTAGAATTTTTTGAACAAACTGATTTTCAAACATGATAATCTACATGGTGAGAAAAATATCCCATAAAATATTAATCCTTGACTCATCTCTACGTGAACCCCACAAAAATTATGTTACAATAGTATCACAATAAAATATGTTGAAATATCCCTCCTCTTTAAACTTTCGGATGAGCCTATAGGCCCAAGCCCGGTAAACCTTAACCTGATTTTTTAGGCCCAAGTCCAATGTCATTTTTTCACCCCCAAGATTGGCCAAATCTATGATGACCAGCACCATTTGAAAACATGTGAAGGGTGAGCTAGGGCCATGGGTTTGGAAGCCCGACCCAGCTCAAAGTTTGAGCCTAAGACAACCCTTCCTAAAGCCAAGCCCAAGAAGCTTGGCCTGAAGCTCAACCGATTTATTATAAGGGCCCCCATGGATAGGTTGTTTATTGCAGATGCTTTTAAATTTTTATCCACAAAGTTATCTTTTAATTTAACCAATTGAAATTTGAGACAAGATGCAATGAATAATGTGCGAACCACACTTCTTTTTCTCTTTTTGAATTTTAATACTTCCACGTCATTTTTTTTGGATGAAATTCTCGAGTCACTGTAGACGCGCTTGATAAGTAGATAGCTTTAGTTCACGACTTTTGCCTTAAGCTTTAGACTTCCAACAAGTCCTACAGAAGACCATAATTCACGGTGGAGCGCTTATCACCTTGAGAAAGACGCAAATCACGAGGGCACGCCACCATCATATTACATTTGTAGCAAATTCTGTAACTCTAGAATTATTTATAGTTAAAACTTCCAAAATCACTAAAATTAAAAAAAAATAAAAAAAATCACTAAAATTGGGAAAGGACAAAATGTCAAAATATCTTTTTAATTATTGAAGGATAATTGAGGTAAAAACCCCAAAAACAGGATTTTGTTTAATTATAGCAAACATTTTTTTTCTTTTTCTCTTTGCTAAAATGCCCACCACGTCACATGCAAATCAGTCAACAACTCTTGACCAAAGTCCAGGGGTGTATTTCTGAATTGAAGTGAGCTCAGGGCGCTACGAAAAATTAATTGAGAAGACTTATTAGCATTCACCCCAGGCCGACACATTAAATTGTCATCCGTAGGCTCAAACCGTGGAATGTCGATGATCCTCGTGAACCCAACCAAAATCTTTTAGGTAACTCTAGCTCTAGGAGTAGGAGCCGACAAAATTGGGGACGACGATAATTTGGTGTCCACCTGAGGTGAACAGTATCTCTGAAACTGAATCCNAAAAAAAAAAAAAAAAAAAAAAAGTCTTCTCTAACAGCAAGTCTTTGTCTAACAGCAAGAACCAGAAACGCATCAGAGTTTTAGAGAGAGAAAGAAAAACACAGAAAGATCAGTGGAACTGGAAAGAGATTATCTTCAGATTTCTCTTCTGAATTTTGTTTCGATCCGATTCGATTCGATCAAGATCTTGAAATTTTGTTTATTTGTAGTTGTTGTTGTTTTTTTTTGGTGGACTCAATGAGTGGAAAGGGTGAAAATTCTGATGAATCGAGTGGGAGTGAATCGTTGGCGGCGGCGGCGGCGGCGGCGTCGTCTACTCTGACGGAAGCTTCTGGAAACTCGACCGGAGTAGTGGAAAAGCAAAAGGAGAAATCAAGAGTGAATAGGACTTCTTTGATTCTCTGGCACGCACATCAGAATGATGTTAATGCTGTTCGGAAGCTTCTAGAAGAAGATAAGTCTCTTGTTCATGCGAGAGATTATGATAATAGGACTCCTCTTCATGTTGCTTCGCTCCATGGTTGGACTGATGTTGCTAAATGTCTTCTTGATCATGGCGCTGATGTTAATGCTCAAGATCGCTGGAAAAACACAGTAAATCCTCTCTCTCTCTCTCTCTCTCTCTCTCTCTCTTTGTCTGTTCTGTGTTAGTTTTGGTCTAATTTGTTAATTAGGATGCGTTTTCTTTGTAATTGCTTAGTAATTTCTTGGTAATTGGGATTAATGGATGTCTGTGTTATCGATTTGTTAGGAAAGATATCTAATTTAGTTAAATTTCCAGTTCAATAGGTTATTATGGGCGTCAATTTGCCACGTTTTATGGATTTTTACTCCATTTTTTTTCTGGTTACTAAACAATGTCAGAGTTGGAATTTGAATTTCAGAACTTCAGGATCGTTATAAGTCTAATAAGCTCAATAATATACCTGGATATTGTATTTTAGAATCTGTTGCCGATTACTCAAAACAATTTTGTATGTAAATTTGACACTTTAGTTCAAGTACTTAATTCAGTTTACACTGGATTATTGCAGGGGTGAGATTCAAGTTAGCAGATGAAAGAGCATAATTTACTGTAAAATATAAGAATACAGTGAAAAAGCTGTCACTAGTCACTAGTCATTAAATGATAATGTTATATGAGAGTAAATTTAATTATGTTAAATACTTCAAAACTAAATTAACTAGCAAAAATACCTTGAATCCCAACTACAAGTCTACAACTTATGGAACAACAACTAGATAGATATCTAGGCACTTTTTACAAACCAAACAAACACCTTCAAGAAAGGTTGCCAGGGTTCTGAGGATGTGTATTGGAGGATATCTTCTAGACATTGCTATCTAGAACTGCTGTTGGATTAGGGGACCTTAATATGAGAGACGAAGATGTTTTGAACATTTGGTGCTCAGGATGAAATTGGACGACTGGATCTTCTTAGAATTTTTTAGGTTAATTTACTGTGCTCTTTTTTTATTTTTTTATATATATATCTTCTCCACTTCTTTAAGTGCCTTTTGACATTTTTCTTTCTTCTTTCCTTCAGGTTAATAGTGTTGCTCTTTTCTTCCATTTGGTTTAGGCGTTATAAATCTTGTCTGCCAATGCACTAGAGAGATCAATGAAATTTGAAACTTTTACGTGTGATTTTTAATAATTTGTATGCTTACTTTTTAGATTCTCAGTTTAGTTAAAAGTGTAGCATACTATCTGCACTCCCCCTGTCTGTATCTAGCTTACTCATCTTGAGTTGCATCTGTCTAGCTTATAGTCTAAACTAGTTCTCTCTTGACAGCCCCTAGCTGATGCAGAAGGAGCTAAGAAACATGGCATGATCGAGATGTTGAAATCTTATGGTGGCTTGTCTTATGTAAGTTCAGGACATTATTACTATTTTTTTCTTTTTATTTATTTATTTATATATTTTCAGTAAGTTCGAGACTTGTTCTACCAACTATAATGTTTTCAATGATGCGAGTTCACCTGTAACATTTGGTACCAAGCTCTCTCTCTCTCTCTCTCTCTCTCTCTCTCTCCTCCCCTCCAGCACCCCCGTCACCCCTCTTGTGGACTATCTTTTTAATAGGATGCCTTCTCATTTTCTTCTTTTTATTTGTTTTATTTCATTTGACGGTCTCTGCATTTGAAATTTTACTTCACATTGTGCATTTTCAAACTATTGACTACCCCATCTTGAGTGAATTTTTTTCTTTTCTTTTAAATTTTTAATAACTAAGTAATAATTTGTTATATAAATGCTAAACTGACATGCTAATATGTTTATTCAATGCATGCATTGTTGCACTAGTTTTCCCCCTTATTTATTCATATTTTCTCCTGAAAATTATAATATTTTTTCTAACTAATGATTGGTTTTAGAATTTACATCTACAGAATTTCACAAATACTTTTTACCAATTTTTAGAGAAATAGAAATATGTTTTGAAAAAAGTTATTTTGACCAAGCTGCACTTTGAGCGAATATATAAATACATAATTCATTCATGGGCAGCCATGGACTTGTAGTTTCGATATTTTGAAAATATATCCTGAAAACCTGATTGTGCACATTAATCTGATACATGTAAAATAATTCTAATAGATATAATGCATTTACACCTCAAACTTCCATTTCTATTAAACAATGAAATATATTGGTTTAATCTAGATATGTCATCAGTACCTTGATCTTTGATTAGCTCTATCAATTGAAAGAACGTAATACCTAATCTTAGTCTAAGTGGGTAAGTTGTTTCCTTTTTAATCCTCAATGCCTGTAAGAATTGATTTCCAAAGAAATAGTGGAGTTCTAATGGGAAGTTCAAAAAAGTGTAGTTCTAATGGGTTTTTGAAGGGCTTAAAGGCTCAATTTTCCTAAATAAAAAGAACATATTTCAAGGGAGTAATGAAATTTATATAGTATGATAACTTATACGAATTTCATGAAACTAATCTTTTTGCTTATTTCTATTTTTTTTTCTTTTTAATTTTTATCAGTGTCTGTTTTCTAGAAACTTTGTCAAATGAAGGATTATGAAACATGTCCAAGTCAACCTGCACAGTTCAGTTGAATCTTATGATTTTGCTTAAATACGCAATTTGAATCAAATATATCCGATTTGATTTGAATCGTAAGGTTCTAAAAACATTGGTAGTGCATTCGAACTAAAATAAATTTTGTCTCCCATCCTTAAATTTTCTTTAATTTGGAGTTATTCCTCTGTAAAATTGCATTTATGTGCATGTTCCAGTTTTATTATTCCCCATTACTATCTAGTATATTTACTATTTTTGCCTGGAAATATGTTCCAGTTTCATGCTTTTTGGTCTGCTTGATTGCAATCTGGGGGGAGATTAGATAGATTGCTTGATTGCAATCTGAAATTAGTCTTCTTTCCATTATCGGGACTGTAAATCCAAGTATTTCTTCTGCAGGGACAAACCGGAAGCCATTTTGATTCGAAGCCAGTTCCGCCTCCTCTCCCAAACAAGTGTGACTGGGAAATCGACCCTTCTGAGCTGGACTTTTCAAGCTCAAGTATTATAGGAAAGGTAAGCTCTTTTTCTTTTTCTTCTTTTTTTCCCTGTTATTGTCTAATAAAATTGGTATATTAAGCAGATATCTGGACCACATCTATAAAACTTATCCAGGAAGTTTAGTATGACCTAGTTGAATCATCTGCAGATATTCTGATTGAGCATTCTTCCTGCATATAGTATTCTGAGTTTATGGTTATAGATAAAGTTTATGTGGTATAACAAATGCAAAATCACGTGGACTCGCACATATATTAGTAGCAACTACAGCATACACAAACAGGTCACAAACATTTTACTATTTATTTGTGACTATATCGCTCTGAACAGGGCGTTGGAGTTGTTAAGGCAACACCATTGTGATATCTTGACTCTCAAGTTGTTTTCTTTATGCTGGTTGAGACTTGAAATTTGAATATATAGGAAAAGTAGTATGATACAGTTCCACAAGTTTGTAACGATCTTGTTTAGTGGGTTGCTTCTGGGTTTAGTTATATATGTAATTCTACTTTCTAATTTTAAGTTGAGTCAATCTGATCCTATTTTAATTTAAACAATTTTTTGCTCTTGCACAAAAGAGCTATTATACTGATTTTTATGAGGACAAGGAAGGAGGTTGGCCACCTTAAATGAAGTTGTTGAGAAACCTCGAGGGCAAGGGTTGCTTCCAAATGGAAGTTTGGAACCATATTCCTGTTAGTTTGTTAAGTTCAAATTTATTAGCTTATTTCTAGATTTAGGGGGTGATTGTTTTATTGCCACTAATTAGTGGTGGGCCAACAAAAGTGCTCTTTGTTTTTCACCACTAACTAGTGGTAAATGGTAATAAGTGGCAAACCTTTAATTTTGGGTCTCAAACCCATTAAGTGGTAGTAAGTAGTGGGGAAACACTTACTACCAGTTAATGGGTTTGAGGCCCAAAATTAAAGGTTTGCCACTAAGGCCCTGCTTGGTACGGTGGAAACGTTTGCAGCGCAAACGTTTGTAGGTGTTTGGACGAATTTTGCATGCTTGGTATGCATATTGCAAATATTACTTATGGTAATTGTTTACCACGTTCCAAAGTTTTTAGGCAAAATGTTCAACAATCGTTTCCGGCACTAAAAGAGTCGGGAACGAATGCAACACCCTAACAAAAGCCAAAATACTCATCATCAAAGCAAAATCCTCTCCAGTAGCGCTCCCCTCCACTTCAACCTGTAAGTTGCCCACCTCTCTCCCTGATTTCTCTCTCAGATCTCCCTCTTTCTCCGATCTCTCCCTCATCTTTCTCTCTGATATCGATCNTAGTCTTTCGGCAAAAAAAAAAAAAAAATCACCCCCTTAGTTATTACTTAATTTCAAACTCTATTTTTTTATGTTAGTTTCAGTGGGGTCTTATGTATGAATGTAATTGACAATATTGTAAAGAAAAAGTTTCGTCTTTGATTGAGGAGTTTGATCATCCTCAACTTAATGTAGGAGTCTTAGTTCCCTGGAAGAGATCAACTTTTCATCTCCATTGTTTTATTTTTATTTTGTGTCATTTGGTTTAAGCCATGTGATATAAGTGGATCGTATTAGAGTAGCTACTGGATGTATTTTACTTACTTTGGAGGCAAATTATCCTTTTATTGACGATGATAGTTTATGCTTGTAGGGGTCTTTCGGTGAAATTTTGAAAGCTTGTTGGCGTGGAACACCAGTAGCTATCAAACGTATTCTTCCATCTCTTTCAGATGATAGATTGGTGATGTAAGACCCTTTGTCTTGTAACGTTGTCTGTTCCTTAACTGGCTTTCCTTATTTTTTATGGTTTTCAGTTCCTTCAAGATTCATGATGCCTCCAGAAGAACATGTATTTAACATAAATAGTTGTGAATGGGAGTAACTTTTTGGGTCTATTGGAAATTTAAAACTTGTTCATGTGATTCAGCCAGGATTTCAGGCATGAGGTCAATTTACTAGTGAAGCTGCGTCACCCCAATATCGTCCAATTCCTTGGAGCAGTCACTGAAAAGAAGCCTCTAATGTTAATCACCGAGTATTTGCGAGGGGTAATCTGATGACTGTAAATGTTATGCTAACTCTTTAGATTGTGATATAAATCATCAGCTCTTCACAGTACTTAACCTTTTATAAAATAGGTGTTTTGTTTATGTGCTGTTTTAGGGTGATCTCCATCAGCATCTTAAGGAAAAGGGTGCACTCAGTCCATCAACAGCTATTAATTTTGCATTAGACATTGCCAGGTATTCCTAAGTTCTAATTTTTTTCCTCTTTCACTTCTGATAGAGTCATAGAACATGCTGCTACTTCCTTCACCCCAAATCAGTTCATCAACTTATTCACATGTAGTGGCTATATAATCAGGAGTAATATGAAAAAAAATTCATTGGGATAGTAGGAAGAAAATCATTATCTGGAAGAAACAGGAAATACCCTGCAACAATTGATAGTCCAACTGTTATATTTCAAATGAGTAGTTCACTTGCATGCTATGGTTGATAGCTCAGCTTGTCTGGATTCATTCTCGATATTCAAGGTTTTGATATTTCAACTTTTGAGACCTAGTTGATGCGTCTGAAACCCAATTTGAGGTTGGGGCAGGTTGGACTAGTTAGTGAGTAGTGTGCCTCAGATGTACCTAATACATATTATACTCCAACAAATTGTTTGCCAAACTTCAGGAGAAACTAGCATTCTTAGATGTTGAATGCTTGATGTATGAATCACATGCTATGCCTATTTTCTTTGGTAAAGCTGGTTAGATAATTAAGAAGAACTTCTTTCTGGGAGATGAATTGTGTATAACTGTTTCGGTGGAAAATACAATTATATTTAGCATTAATAAATGAAATGGACCCTTTTAGGGTCAATCAAATTGTTGTCAATACTGATTGGACTTCATGATTTTATGTGGCCAGGGGCATGACTTATCTCCATAATGAGCCAAATGTCATAATTCACCGAGACCTCAAGCCAAGGTGGGTTCCAGTAATAATTGTTGGAAGATGTATCTGGGGTATAAATTCTTATTATATGTTAAACTCTGTTGCTTTCTAATTAGTTCCCTTAGGAGATCGCTTTAAGGGTAAACTGGTAAAGTAATCTTTATATTATGGAGATTGACTGGTGGATAAATAAAGGTTAAATATAGACTCTCAACTTTCATGATTTTATCCATATCTAGAAAACATTTCTTGAACCTTGATATTCTTCTTCTTCTTCTTCTTTTTTCTTTTTTTTTTTTCGTTCAGTAATAATATTCGAGCAGCATCAACATCCTGTGTTGTTTTGTATTCTGCTGAATTTGATTTTACTTTCAGGAATGTTCTCTTAGTCAACACCAACGCAGATCATTTGAAGGTTGGGGACTTCGGACTTAGCAAGCTCATCAAGGTTCAGAATTCACATGATGTGTACAAAATGACCGGAGAGACTGGAAGCTGTAAGTGTATCGTTCAGGACATTCTTTTGAGGAAATCCTTTGCATGCCTAAAACTTATTCTCCTCGTTGTTTTATGATTTGAATCAAAAGATCGGTATATGGCTCCTGAAGTTTTCAAGCATCGGAAATACGACAAGAAGGTTGATGTTTTCTCTTTTGCAATGATATTATTTGAGGTAATCCTGCTTTGCTCAAGTAATTTTCTGTTTGAAATAAGAGACATATTTTGTTTCTAAATCATGGCTCTTTATAATCCTGTAGATGCTTGAAGGGAATCCACCATTGGCAAATTATGAACCTTATGAGGCAGCAAAGTATGTGGCAGAAGGACAAAGACCCACTTTTCGTGCAAAAGGCTACCTCCCAGAACTGAGAGAGTAAGTCAACTGCAGAAGCGTTGTTTGTGAAAGACTAAAAAATGCTGTTGGGTAAACCATGCCATACGTTAGGTAGTCTTATGAATCATATCAGGCTGTCCGGTCAATGGACCTCCTGTTGGATAGAAATGAACCAAAAATCATATTGTTCTGACAATCCATTCTCCCTACAGTTCATCTGACATCTACTTTGACCTTTTAGATCTTTCTGGCTGTTCGAGTTCTCTGGCTCTTTAGTCACCAGGCCAGGGAAGCACTGGACTATCCTTGGACCTTTCTTTTATTAGTGTTCTCTCCTCGTTCCTTTGGTTGGTTAACATTTTGTGGTTTTGCTGCATTCTTAGAGAGTGTAGTATTTTCCGGTCACGAAGAAGTGGATTTTCATTCTTTATGCATTGGATGTTTTTAGGTTGACGGACCAGTGCTGGGCTGCTGACATGAATAAGAGACCTTCTTTTCTGGAAATCCTCAAGAGGCTTGAAAAGATCAAGGAAAACTTACCATCAGATCATCACTGGAGCATTTTCAACTCATAATAGCAGAGAGACATGCATCGGTCCAACCTGTGAATGAATGATGTTTATCCCCATATTAGCATACCATCCTTCACTCCCTTACTGGGTGGGTCAAATCGGTTGCAAAGAGAAGACCCAAACTGGTAAGCTTGGAATCTGACAACTGTTGTGATGAAAGCACTTAACATTGTCTTTGGTATTTAACTATGACCAGATCGTTCATATGTTCCTCCAAGTTTTCCGTCCCGTCAGGCTTGTTGATTCTTCTGCAGCGCACTAAGAAGCTTTCTCCAAACCAACGTGTTTAAATGTTTAAACTAACCAGAATTTCTCTCTCGTTGTTGTAATTGGTTCTTGTTCAAGCGGTCATCATAAGTTGGAGTGAGAATCATTCCCAGTTGTTTCTATTGGTAGCGTCTCAAAAACTGAAAGAGTCGGTGTTACAGTTCTCAGTTCATCTTTGTACATGCTGGGGTAATTTGATGCTGCAGACCGTGATATTTTTAACAGTTTTGTGGAGTTCAGTTGATAACTCTTGCCGTGGGTTAAATATTTCTTTGTGTCACTCTTGTGCTGTTCGCAAAATACTTTCATTCATAGCTCTACCATTACTGCCTCACATATTGCTCCTCATTGATGTGGTCCTTCATCAGAGATTGCAAGATTTAAATCTTTCTATGACGCTTGAGTCCTCTCATTCGTATTGGTTAATGAGGAATAACAGATGTCCAAGTCATTTAAATCCAGGTACTGATTGTTGGAGTGAGCATAGAACTTACGCAAGCAGTATTCGGCAAGGCTTAAAATCGCTTTTCGGCTCAATGCTTTGGATCAAACATTTGAAATTTTGAATAACGGTGATTAGAATGGTACATGGTTATTGATTCAGTGATCAATGTTGAATAGGTTAACTCTGGAATTTTTCTAGGTGAGAAGTTAACTTGATTGGATGCTGAGAGGTTGGGCTGCCCAATCTGATTGATCTAGTAGTAAGAATTCTCAGTTGAATTTTGATTAGCAATACTTGGTTTGAGCATATTTCCATAATGTTTCAATTTACCCACGCAGTGAATATAAGATTAGATATAAATTTATAATCATCCAATAACTAGCTAAACTCATTTTCAAATTAAGATCTGATGGATATTTTATACACCCTCTGCCTCACTAGAGACCTATAGATTGGGCTACTAGTTACAGAAAGCTCTTCCAGTTAGGTTTTGAAGACACACGACATAAACACATCATCCAGTTCATGTTGCAGGCATAAGTTAGTGAGCAGTGCGTCTTCATAAAAGTTCGAGTAGAGCAAGTAGCTTGATTTTATTGCTTATCCATACTTCACACTGCTGACCCTACGCAGAGTATGGTATCTTTAGTCCCATTCTCTGGGACAGCCACGACCTTTCTGGTTCAGGATCAATAAAATGATGCATCAGGAATTGTTCTGCTTCGTCGTTCATCAGTTCTCGAGCCCAATTCACCCGTTTAGAGGGGCAACTACCTGGCCCGAAACACCTGCATATTTACCAAGACAAGCAAACTCCTCAGAAAGCCTAGTAAGCCCACATCATTTGATCGAAAAAAAAAAGAAAAAAATTCACAAGAAGTTCGAACAGGTCTACGTTGATCAGAACTTTCTGGTTTATAAGTAGTCATTCAGTTAACTCGGAACTCCCAACTTGGTTTTTGTTTTGATAGAACCCAACTTGGTTGAACTTCCCAGAAATAACTACTAAATAGAGAGACTACCCGAACTGAGTCTTCCATCAAGGCCCCAAGTTCCAACTCGAAGAAGAAAGTTTTTATCCTTTCAAGTTGGTTTTCAGGACAACTATTTTCAGTTTCCCCATTATGAATCTTAACCAAACAGATTTGAACAGAAAATACCTGTACTCGTAAAAGCAAGCACTTCTCTCATTTTCACATTTGTCCCAGTTATGCCACCCAACATGTTTTATACATGCATCCATCCATGTGTACGCAAAGATCACCCTTCCAAAAGGTCCCCACGGTCGCCCAAGGTATGAGTAAGAAGTCCCGCCGTTGCCCGTAATTGTACATCTGCATCACTTAACTTATGTAAGCCAGATTAGTGGAGGCAAAACAAAAAATCGAAAAAATAAAATAAAATTCTACAGAAGATTTAGAGAGTGGAAATAAAAATAAAACAGAGATGAAACTATCAAACTAAGAATGGTTTAATAATGGAATTGGCCAAAGCACAGAAGGCATATGATGCATAGAGGTATCAATTTCCTTGAGATCAAAAGAATCTATAGACCACAAGTATGATATTAATCTACAAATAAAGAATATATAAAAACCAGTGCATTCTATATGGCCTTATGGGCAATTAAAATGACTCAAAGTCTAATCAAGAACTGATACTGAAGTAAGAACTAACTAATTCTCAACATAAAACAGACACCTTTAAGGCCAACAGAGAAAATGAAAAGGTATAGAAGAAATTGAAACTGCTCAGAGGGAGCAAAATGTCTAAGTTCAAAAAAGAGGGTCCATAGGATTTATGGGCAAACAACTATACAAAGATTCTTATTCAAAAAGACAAGTCCAATGTAGCTTCACTGCCATGCCTACTCAATGGAACACACCAGCATGCTAAATTAAAGACCAGCCCTTTTCTTTAGAATGATAAACACCAGGACTACCTTTTGTTTAGAATGCTTCGTGTATTGGAAAAGCAACAGAAAGATAAAGAACAGGATACTCAAGGATCCAATGCTTTTTTTTGTTTTTTTCTTTTGCGAAGTAGATACTTTATTGAGAAGCCAAATTGGCAAAGAATATACAAGTAAAGGCGGACAGACGTCCTAAATTCCAACAAAGCTACAGTTATAACCCAAAAAACTGGAGTAAAACCCCGACCCCTTCCTATAGAGCAAGCAAACTTATCACAGGAGAAGGGAGTCCCATGAGAAAACGAATTCCTGGAACTTCATGTTCCTGCATAACGGATCAGTTGACGCCCAGCGGATAGATGTCCTAAGTCCTAACAGTGATCAAACCCACACCCATAAAAGCTTCACAAAATATTGCACTCTCGATGACCAAGCTCAGTTCTTCAAGTGCAACTATGAAGTATAGTTAAGGCGATGTTTTTTTAGGCATCTGAATTTAACTTGTTTGAATCTTACTTGTCTGAATCTGATACATTTGGATTGAATCTGGCTTGTTTGAATATTTCTCCCTCTTGGTTGAGTCAGACTTTTAAAATGAGTATTCAGCCAAAAAACTGAGCTGAATTTCAGAAGGTCTGGCTCACTGTTCAATCCGAATGAGTTTATTCCTAAGCTTGAAGATCCTGCACAATACAAAGTCAAAGTCACACGAATCTGATTCATGTCAATCCGACCTTGAATTGTGTAGGAACTTCAAGTTTATGAATTTTAAAATGAACTGATCTGAATTATATATCAAGTCAGACCTTCATCTCAAATTCAGACTCTAAAAATCTGACTCTACCCAATACGTAAAAGCAATAAAAGCATTCAAACATGTAAAATTCACACAAGTTAGATTCTGATGCGTAAAAAGAAACAAACACCACCTTAGTTACAACAGCAAGAAGAGTGCATTGTCTGACCTGAGGAGGTTTCCTCCGATTATTATGGCCAAATAGTTCATTATGAAGTAGATTACCTAACTCAAGCCTCAATAGGGCTTCAAGAGAAGTTAGTAAGCAAGTTAAACTTTTCTGAATATCCTAAACCAGTCACTGAAATAACCATGTATCCCTCTGTGATAGAAGATCAAATTTATTTATGAAGCTTAGCTTTAGAGGAAAAGTGACCAAAATTTTGACAAACTGACGCTAGTTAATATGGGCATGTGGAATATTTTTAGCTGAAAAAAAAAAAATTCAGACCCCCAAAAGATCTGTGAACCATAAGTTGACCTAGAATGATTAACACTTTAACAGACTAAAAACAATGAATAAACGTTGAACACTTAAGCCATGAAGAAATTATAAGGAATCACACCTGAGGAACACGTAACCAGTGCGCTCCTCAGAGGATTTCCTACTCTGTGCGGTTACGAATCCTGCTGACTTGCAGTGAATATGGCAATGCTCCAAAAGAGCAGTGCTATTCCCGAAGATGAAATCCACACTTCCTTCAATGTAGCAATCTTTCAAATATTGTTTTCCATAATGTAAATACAAGGTATCCTGCATCAAAGCAAATAAAGGAAGCTTTAAACCAAAAAACTGAAAAGTGAAGTTCACGATTTATCAGTTCTGAATATAGTTCCAGAAGAAGCTCTCAAAACCAAACAACAAGTTAATAAAATGTCAAGTTCATGATTGCCAGTTCCTATCATGGTTTTAGAAGTCAAATAAGATTCCTCCATTCTTGCCATAGAATTCAAAGGATAGTCTGAATAGTCCTTGAAAATGCTGAAGTGTTCCGTCATGCAGTAAGTTGGAGTTATCAAACTGCAGCTAAAAACCTCTTGCTTTTCCATTCAAGGCGCAAGTTGATCAAAAAATTTCTACTATTTCAATCCAATATAAGAACCTGTCCAATTTAGCCAAAGCAACAACAATATCCTTCAGAAAAAGCAACCATATTGAATCCCTACTAACAAAGGGAAATTCTACTCCCACCGCACTTTCCCTCTTTTAACACCCCACAACATTTACACCCTATTTACACCAGACTATGGGCATACATAGAGACAATCCAAGGGATGATATTTTGTGAGGGGTATCTCCTCACCATGTAAACCATAATCACAAAAAATTACATCATCATAAAACTTTTAACCCAACTAAAAGTAGTTGAAAATTATCGATAAAATAAATAACTCATTAATATTTGGATCAACATAAGATGGGTTTAAAATTTTTAGAATGATGTAATCTTGCAGTAAAAGTAAGAAAATCCATTGCCTTTTCAAGTAAAACTCAGTAGTAGCTATATTCCTTTTTGGTTGATAAGCTGGTATGAAACTCAATAATAGTTCTGCTGCACTGAAACCAAGAGAGTTCTTCATTGAGAGGAGCTGAAAACACTGATCTTTTTTTTTTTTTTTTTTTT
>MVGT01001412.1:429005-443395 GCA_002174775.1 Macleaya cordata | reverse complement strand
TTTTAAAGAACCCGCAGCATACTTCTGTATTTTGCTTCCTAAATGATCTATCTCTACATTTTACATTTCAAATGGAGTTGAAAATGATTGACAAGTCTCTATATTTATTACTAACTTACTTGTAATCTTTCTATATCTATTTACTTAGCAAATTTCATACACTGTGACATATTTATCATTCTACAATTGACATTTCTTGATCACCAATCATTCTACACATAAATAAATTGAAACTTATGTTCTAAGGCATCGGATTATAATTAAGAAATTCTCCCCCATAGTATTCCAGCTAAAGCTAATGATTTCTACACTGTTTATGAAAAATCTGCAAAATCAACAAACCAAACTAACAGGATTAAAAGCATACCTGCCATCCAAGAAACCTACAATTATAGAAAGCACACCGATCAGCAGTTACTCTAATTGCGACTGCTTGACCTGAACCCTGTAAGATAAAAATATATTTTGAAAATTCAGAACAAACCCATCAATTATTTCAAACTAAAATCAACAAAAAACTTGCTTTGAAGAATCCAATCTTACCTGAGGAGCAGAATTCTCAAACGTAATATTCTCAGCAATGAAATCTTCACCCTCAATAATTGTACTCCCGCATCCAAAGGTCCCAGTTCCAATCAAACGAGAACCCTAAAACAGAACCAAAAAAAAAGTGCAACAAAGATCAATATAAGATTAAAAAAACAGGGTTTTGACAACAACCAGAAAAAGGGTATACCTGGTGATGATCGATTTTGGTGGCGGTGTTATTCCAGGTGATGATTGTGTCTTCTGGGTTTAACCCAGCAAAGGTTATGTAGTTCTTCGTCTTGGGTATGTAAATGGGTTGCTTGTAAATACCAGGTGCAATTCGGATCACCGTGCGGCATGTGTTTCGAAATGGAACAGAATCTATTGCTTCCTGCACCGTCTGATAATCTCCAGTTCCGTCCTGAGATACTTTCAGAACTCGACTTGCCATTATTCTGTTCTTGTAGTTGTTTCTCTCTCTACACTCT
Source organism: Macleaya cordata (assembly GCA_002174775.1). Classification (NCBI taxonomy): domain Eukaryota; kingdom Viridiplantae; phylum Streptophyta; class Magnoliopsida; order Ranunculales; family Papaveraceae; genus Macleaya; species Macleaya cordata. The sequence goes on along the minus strand of MVGT01001412.1, from coordinate 442,379 downwards.
ACAGTCTATTAATCTTCTTCGATTTTCCGATTGTATTTTGAGGAGCGTCATGGTTTGGTTTTATATGTTTTTTAAGTTTGTTCTTAATAACCACAGTTTAATTAGTTTGATGTGCCAATTAGTTTCAGAGTTTGTTGATTTGATTAAAGCTACACGTACCATTTCTGCTGACCACATGATGTGGTTATTGCAGCTCTGTTTGGAACTGAACAAAAATGTCAAAAAAAAGGCATCGGCATACCCATGGGATCCTCCATAGACCAATAATCGAACCAAGACATTAGTTTGTTGATTCAATAATCGAACCAAGACATTAGACCAACCCTATGTGTGCATACACAAACTAGATGTTGAAACAATCCCATCTAAGAAATTGAGTCCAACATTAGATGTGATGTTGTCTCTCCTCGTTCTCTACTTTTTTTTTTATTGTATTCCAAGAGTTGTTCTTGATGCTTGATAGTGTGATTAATGGAACATAGCACTTCTTTTTCAGTGATTCTATTCCAAGGTCACTTGCTTTTCCATTTTATTGGTCCAGTCCACATAAAACTTTCTCCACGAAAAGGGACGATCTATATGTTGGATTAAGATGAATTGGTATCATAAGTGAATGGAAAGAGAAAAGACTACAGACCAATGTCGATAGAACCAGACATCATAGATGCTGCTTCAAAAAAGCATGAATCTTGTCATTACATTGTATACTGATGGGTTAACAGACCCATTTCTAGGAAAAGTTGGGCCAATGTTGATAGAGCGCGCCATCAAATACGTCTGCTTCAAAAGCATGATGGAATGTGGTTAGTTTTCAAAATGGGTCTTCGAATGATAGATCTTTAAACATTCCAACTTTCATGGCTAACTTGACATGTCCCGTAGGTTTTTAAAACTACATACTCCGCGGTGATCATTGTGCTTTCCAGAATGTGGTTTTCCAGTTTAGCCTGCACCGCAATCTCGCTAACCATATCATAGATGGCAGGTGCATGTTTATGAGTCCAGTCCCCTGCAATAAAATCATGCATCACTCCGTTTACTTGGATCCAACTGCGCCCCGCCGGCTTCTTCACACCCATCTCAACCATCCTACGTCTTATGTTTGCTACATTATCCCATCTCTTTGCTGCGGCATACACATTCGATAACAGAACAAGATATCCCGCAGCTCGATCTGGCTCGAGTTCCAGTACCAATTGGTCTTCCACATAACTTGCAAGTTCTATGTTCTTGTAAATCCTGCAACCACCAAGCAGGGCACCCCATAGAACATCATTAGGCTTCATAGGAATGGTCTCAATGAGCTTGTGAGCTTCATCCAACAAACCGGCACGGCTCAATAAATCAACCATACAACCGTAGTGTTCAATCTTCGGTTCAATTCCACATGATTGAATCATATAATCAAAATAACGACGGCCCTCTTCGACCATCCCTGTGTGGCTGCAAGCACAAAGCACCCCAAGGAAGGTTATCTCATCCGGTCTTTCTCCCACACTCAACATCCATTTGAACACACCAATTGCTTCCTCTCCACAACCCTGTTTTGCAAAGCCCATGATCATAGTTGTCCAAGAAACTACACTTCTCCTCGACATCCCTTTGAAAACTCTATAAGCCTCTTGAATTTCTCCACAACTTGTGTACATGTGAACCAACGCGTTATTCAAAGACACGAACCGGGACCAGTTCGTATCAACTGAAGCCTCATCAATGTAGGAATGAATCCATCTTCCCAATTTCAGGTCACCTAATTCGGCGCAAGCCGATAATGCTGCTACCAGGGCTACCTGATCAAGTTCTACACGAGCTCTCCGCATTTCACTGAACAAGGTCAACGCTTGCTTACACATCCCATTCCGAGCATAGGCAGAAATCATGGTTGTCCATGAAACGACATTCCTCTCAGGCATTTTATCAAATATATTTCGTGCTTCGTCCACATTGCCAGACCTCAAACATACAGAAAGCATTAAATTCCAAGTCACTACACTTCTCTGAGTCATTTCATCAAACACATTACGGGCCTTTATATAACTATTACCCACTTCAGCCATTGCATAAATGTTAACCAGATTGGTCTGCAAAACAGGATTTGAATATAACCCATTTGACAAAACTCTTCCATGCAGCTGTTCTCCTTCTCTCAATAAAGATGGTCTAGTACAAGCAGTGATAAGGAAGGAGTAAGTGAACTCATCAGGTTTTACTTTTGTTCTTTCCATTTCATTGAACAGCTGAATTGATCTCTTTGGTGTTTCGCTTCGAGAGTATCCTCTGATGATCTGGTTCCATACAATTGTGCTTGGGGTTTCAATTTGCTCGAAAGTTCGGTGGGCATGTAGAAATTCGCCGGACGCAATACAGAAGGACAGTACCTTGGCAAGAATGTAATTCTTCTGTGAGAAACCATTTGTTATTATCTGGGCATGAATCTGAATTAGCTCCCTAGTAGTTTTACAGTTCTGCAACAAAGAAAACAAGTTCTGTTGCAGTGCTCTAGAATTCAGTACTTCGATCGGTTTCGCTTCTATGAAGGTCATGAGATATCTGAACAGGGTACCTCTGTTCTTAACAACAAGTATCAAACAAAAAGCCCATCTTCATACTCATCCCAAACCACAAAAACCTAACACAATTCTTAAAGGCTATGTCAAATCCAAATCCACCCAGAAGGCTCTCTTACTATTTAGAAGTTTGTGGAGGAAAGGTGCTTCTTCCATTGATAGTTTCTCACTCCTTTTTGTACTTAAATCATGCACTTTAAGGCCCTGCAAGGTGGAAGGTAAACAGGTTCATGCTCTCATTGTAAACCTAGGTTTCCAAAACGTAATCTTCCTTCAATCAGCTCTAATAAACATGTATTCAGCATTTGGGAGTCTTGATGATGCACATCAGGTGTTTGATGAAATTCCTTCTAAAAATGTTGTCTGTTGGACTTCTTTGATTTCTGCCTACGTTGATAATGGGAAGCCTAGCAAAGCTTTGAAGCTATTCAGACAGATGCAGATTGAGAGTGTGGACCCAGATCAGATCACCATTACAGTTGCTTTATCTGCCTGTGCAGATCTTGGAGCGTTAGAAATGGGAGGATGGATTTATGCTTATGCTCGTCGTAAACAAGGATTCGAGGTAGATCTGTGCTTAAACAATGCTCTCATAAACATGTATGCAAAATGTGGGGATGTTCGAACTGCCAGGAGAATTTTTGATAGGGTAAAAGTAAAGGATGTCACGACTTGGACATCGATGATCGTAGGTCATGCGATTCACGGGCAAGCCGAAGAAGCTCTCGAACTTTTTAGGGAGATGAGAACTGATGATAATAGCTCGACGGGTTCAAAATTGATTCACCCTAACGAGATCACGTTCATAGGAGTTTTGATCGCTTGCAGTCATGGAGGGCTGGTTGAAGAAGGTTTCCATCATTTAGAGAGCATGACTAAGAGGTATACATTGAAGCCCAGAATTTCTCATTATGGCTGCATGGTGGATCTTCTATGCCGTGCAGGGCTTCTGAAAGAAGCCTATGATTTTATCATGGAAATGCCGATCAGTCCAAATGCAGTAATTTGGCGTACCTTGCTTGGTGCATGTAGCCTCCAAAGCAATATTGAGCTGGGAGAAAATGTTCGGCATCAACTGCTTGAGTTGGAGCCTGCATATGTTGGTGATGATGTTACAATGTCCAACACTTATGCTGCTGCAGGTATGTGGGATGAAAAGGTGGTGGTGAGAAATCGGGTGAAGCAACGGAGAGCTCCAGGTTGCAGTTCGATTGAGGTGGAAAGTGAAGTTCATGAATTTGTTGCTGCAGATAAAAAACATCCTCAATGTAGGGTGATTTACGAGGTTCTCGGAGGTATGGCGATGAACATGAAGACTTATGGCAATGGAACGATGTATGCCAGATAGTTGCAAGATAGAGAATTGAGTGAATTAAGAGGAGAAATAGGTTTTGGCTTCTTCCCCTCAAAACCCCAAATGGATATATCAAGAATCAAGATAGAATTAAAAGTCACAGAAGAAAATGGTGAAACTCAACCTCCATTTAAATTATAAAAGCTTTTGCTTTCTATGGCCTATTCCTGTCAAAAACCCTTTCTTTGGGAAGTATATTATTGTTGGAAAAAATTACATTAGCAGAAAATAGAAAATCAGGATAGTCTACAGGAGCTTCTTCCTCTCAAAGAAGGTCTTCAAATGCAATAACTGCAAGCCTGCTACTGATAAGCAGATGAATAATGAAACGAAACCCAACCAGGCCATTCTCGAATTGGTTGCTCTGTTCAGCTCCTGCATTTCTTCCTCCCTGAAAACACCCAAAAATAACGAAGCAAAGATGAAGTTCAAATCAATTGATGTAGAGTCTCAATAAACAGCAAAGCAAAAACAAGGAAATCTTTATGACTAAAAATTTCTCATTAATGAAAAAATGAGATGTTTCTTGATTGTATACCTTTCTCGGAGATAAAACATTTCCTCATGAATGAATTTGACAGTATGCTCTAACTTCTTCAGCTCCATTTCCATGAACTGCACCGGAAAAAGAACAAAGAGTAAAGTAAACTTGAACTGAAATCTAAAAGTTATTTGAGAATAACATCATTTCTTTGAGTAAAACCAACAAGATTCATTTTCTTTAAAAAAAAAAAAAAACTAAAAAGAAAACGATACAAGTGCAATGTTTATCTTTTGGTGGGTAACTAAATTGGCAAGGTTCCTAAAGGCTGGTGATCTAAGAAAAGTCCAAGAGGTTATTGAATCAGGGGCAAGCATTCCCAACATTCACAGGACAACCTCAGTTAACCTGCAGCTTTATCAGCTCTCATGTGTACAGGAACAAATATTTTGGGTAACACATGTCCAATAACAATGACTGCACTTTTCTTAACCAACAACCCTCCTAATTCAACTTCTGTTGGTGCCCTGGTAAATGCATCTAAAATTTCAATCTAGTCTGAGCTTCAATACACGGTGGATGATACATGTGAGGCACCAATGAGCAACCAATACCTTTTCAATCCCGCAAAAAGAAAAAGAGAGAGAAACGTCAAGAAGTACCAAAGAAAGAACATGATTCTAAAGAGCATGCAGGAATGTTACATTAACTTCTAAATTTTCCACTAGGCTTTCTTGAATTACAACAAATAATTATTGTAACCCACCGTTAAGCATATCACAACTCCCATCAAAAGAGATTTCTGATGGAGCATTCGCCAAAGAAAGAACTTGATTTGATTGAACATGCATATATGTGGCATTAAATATTTAAATTTCAAAAAAATCATCGTAAGTCACAATTGAGCATATCAGCCACTCCATCAAGACATAGATTTCTCCTGGAGGTTCACCCATGGGGTTAGGAGTTCAGTTGGGAACGACTCTAGCAATGAAACCACAAAACTCACAATCTTGAATAAACTTAAAAAAGAAGCCAACGAAAGAATAGGACATTGTTGTCACAAAAAAATATTAAAATAATAGTTCACTTTGTTTATTTTCACCCAACGATATTCTACAGATTCCAAAATTCTAACTTTTTTATCTCTAAACTATCATATTGAACAAATTTTTTCATGTACTACAAAATTTCCTAAGAATATCAACCAAAGAGAGAACTTGATAGAGTCCACCCTTTACATGGAATGATGAGTAAACCAACCAAGAAACTCCTAAGAAAATATGAGAAACTCCAATCCATGCAGAACAAGAGGAGGAAGCTTTGAACTGGAAATATGAAAAGGCAGAAAACAAAAAGACAAGCAACAGTCTTTGCATGCTTGAAAGGATACAGCAATTAGGGAACCAATAAAAATGTCATTAAGGCTCCTTGTCAAAATTTGTCTATTGTCCATATCAGTTCTAGGAATGCAGATAACTTAGAATTTCCTTAATTATCTGTCGGAGAAGCAAGCACTTCGTTTATCAAAAACTACACACCAAAGAATTGGATTCACAAGTTACTTGCAAGATTTCATTCCCATAACAAAATTCAAATAACAGAAATGCTAATAATAGTGAATTTTCGGAGATAAAAGCTGAGTAATTGCTTACATCAATCTGCCCTTTCTTTGCAACACTCGGCCAATTCTTAGCAGCAACACCAGTTTTCCAATCAAAATCAAGGGTTAATGTCACCGGAGGCTTGTGATCAGGTGCCCAGAAACAAGCCAAGTAATCACCAGTCTCAGCCGCAGTAAAAGCAAAGTTCCCGGAATCCACATGATCACCATAATGATAATTGTTACCGTAACTTGAAGTAACCTGAAACCCAATCACCAAAACACCACTATCTAAAACCCACAAAAAAAAAAAAAAAAAGAACCCATAGATTGGAAAAGATATTTGAGAAATTGGACAAAATTAGGGTTAGAATTCCCCTGTTTTTCTTACCCTAACAGTAATCTTATGCGTATCGGGCATTGGTTGCCCCTCGTTTGGATTAACAATGCTGTATTTCCCGACTGTCATGGCGTTACTTTTGATCTCTTCTGCGATGCATTTTGTGTGACCGGATTGAAGATCAAAATGGAGAGATTGAGCCACACAAGACAGAATTCCGATAATTACAAGGATAATTCCAAACGTTCTCATCTTCTAAAAACTCCCCAAGATGTTAAATTCAGGATTCTGGGTCCTCAATTTTTAGCTTTATTAATGGTGGAATTTGGTTTCAGAGAGAATTTTTGCAAGTCTATTTCGTGAAAACAATGAGTTTAGAAATTTTAGAGAGAGAAACAGAGGAAAGAGAGAGAGAGAGTTTGAAGAACCGTATCACCGTGATCTTAGTAGGCTGTAATGATCCCGGGTTCATCGCAGAACGTAATCACATCACATAATAGTGCCTTGATCTCACGAAACGGTTTCTTCTGGCCCCACAAAGATCTGTTTCATATGTAGCCGTTGGATTTAACCAGTTTTCAATCATCTGCTTGGCATCTTATTTGTTGTTTGCTAGTTTTGAAGCGTGAGATGCTTTAAATATCAAATCCAACGGCTGAGAATTGTAGATCATTTATATGATTATTTTACAGGTTGATCAAACAAAAAAAGTGTTTTTTATGAGTCAACCAGCTCTCAATAGACTTCGTCGTGCCGTCTTGTGTGTATACTTTACGTGACAATTAGGGGTTCTGTTGCATGTCATGTAATCACGTTCGAGGAATAAAATTATAAAATTATCCAATAATTATAAAATATAAAAATGCATACTAAAGTCAAAAGGAATATAATTTTCCTATAAAATATAATTTTGGTTAAAAAAAAAGAAAGAAAATTTTCTGTTTTACATCCATCCTTGATTTTAATTTCAGGTTGTTTTTTTCGGTATCAAGCATCATTTCATTAATCCCAGAAAACTGCCTCAAATCTGAAAATGAAAAAAAAAAAAAAAAAAGAAGTTATTTTCAATGTTTTTCAATGAAATTGTATCCATTTTCATAGTTTCTTAAATTTAAAATCAGTTTTTAGATTTAATAACCAATTTGTTTTTGGATATGAAATTTGTTTTTTTTTAATACAACCCAAATTTTGGGATTGTATCCTTAATTTGTTTTTGAAATGTTTTAACCAAACACAGCCTAAATATTTTAGTAAATCAAAGCATCCTCAATAGTTAAAAAGGGTATACATCTCTGTTGTATTCTTTTATCCTTCCTCTGCAAAATAAAAAGGAGAACTCAGTAGACAAGATCTTCATACCTGTAAGTAACATTTCACAAGACTTCTTCTTTTTAATCTTCATAAACTCTTATTAACTAATCCTACTTGGGCTCCCAAAATATAATATCTCCTTGCTCACCAACCAAACCCAGATCCTTGAGCCTCCTCTCTTGGTAGTATTCAAGCTCATCTAGTTCCAACTCTCTGTTTTTGAAAATCTCATCAATCTGCTCCAAAACCCTCTTCTCCCCAGCTCTTACTCCAACTGCAATCTCAAGCCTCGGATCCAAATTCCCTCCTTCCAATAGCTTCTCATCCTGCATATCCAACTTCTCAAATTAGTTAGACTTACAAATTTATAGTGGCAATGTCTTGGATGGTCAAGTTCCCACCGTCTTCTCATAGAAAAGGTTCTGTTTTAACCAATTAAGATCTTGTTCTCCATTTTTTGGAAAGAAAAAGGAAACCAAAATCATCTTATTCATAGTGTTAGGAATTGTGAATCAAATGATAATCCCACATCGGAAAAGGAATTGTCCAATCAAAGGGAATGTTTGTTACCTCTTCAATGGTGGTCTTATATCCGGAAAGTGCAGTCCTGCAGGCATTTCTGACTACTCGGCATATCAACTCCTCATTGGCACGGCTAACGGGCAATTCAAGGTGACCCCAAACTGAGTTTCTGAAAATAGATTCCAAGAGGAAGGCATCGGTTCCCCCAAGAGCTACTAGACGTAGATAAGGAAGCAATGCTGGTGGAAGAGAATGGCCTAGAACAATGTCGAAGTATGCAGTTTCACCCACCAGACCGTTGGATTCAGCAATGTCTAGCTTGTCACCAAAAAATGGGTCTGACTCGGAAATCTCTAGTGTCAGAGTATATGCATTACGATCTGACCTGGATTCGACAAAGCCGTAGTCCAATGCCAACTCAGCATTACTCTTCCCTAAATCATATTGGATATATACCTGTCATGAAATCCTCCCATATGTCATTTTAGACTACAAAGATGTTTACCTAACAAATTGTGCATATTAGTTTTTACTGTTTTCCATATATAATAGTTCATTACTTTCTGATTTTTATTTTAGTCAATTTGAAAATTTGATTTCTCTTGTAAAAGTTTGAAGTCTTTAGAACCTAAAGTCTTCAAGATATATTTGTGGCACTAAAATGTGGCAATATCAAGAGAGAAACTTCACCTGCTCACCAGACTTTACAGAAACTGGGGTTCGCAAGGAAAACAGGACATCCCTAGAGAAGAGACCTCCTCCTTTGATCTCCCAAGCATTATCCTCTGTAGTTATGCTGGAATTATGGTTGATCTTGTTAAGAAAATGGATGAATTGTCAGTGAAGTTAACAAGAAGCATTTTAAGCTTGTCAATACAGAACAACTAAACAATGGGTTTGAATAAAAATTTAATTTCTGTATATGATTGCAAACTCGTTAGGAAAGGCAATCGAGATTCGAGAAATCTAAGTAATCAACTCCTTGGTTTCCATGCCCGATGAATGTTTTAACATGCATGTTGAGTAGGCTTTATGATGTAACTTTAGTTCAACTTCATCATTTCCAAGTTATGTTCAAACATTGTACCTGTAATTAATATGAACTTTATCCACACAAAATTTTCAATATTTTGTGATTCTACTTTCTCCATTATAATCCTGTTGCTGTATAACGCTGTGGCGTGTAGATCAAAGTTAAGAAATCTCTTTCTTTCTAGAACAGAACATAGACTGAGATGTCCTAACTTAACATACATAAAATACAATCCATTCTAACATTATAAATTTCTTCTTTTAAAGAGTGACAAAGATCTTACCAAGTCTGCAAGAGGGATTAGAACAAGATTTTGGCCACGAAGGCGTGAAAATGCCCTTGATCTTAGTATACCAAATGCCCAAATGAAGTCATCCATTGTAATTGAAGGAAAAAGATGCTTGTTGGGAAGTATGATTTCTTCTTTGATCTTGAGAAATTCACTCTGCACATATTCTTTCACACCCAAGGTTGTGTTCAATAGTTGAGTTCCTGTGAAAAGCCCAACCCAATAATTGTCACAGAAATCAGGGGCAACAAAAAACTAAACTTCCAGATTAGAATGTAAAGCATGATATGGCAATACTTTATATACACTCCTAAACACAATCCACATTAAATAACCATGCACAAACATATTTCTACCAAGACAATGATTACTTTAATAAGCTCTGTCGGGTTTATTTCCAATTCTCAATATCATTTTTTTGATGTAAGGTTCAATTTATTCTTGATATTACCTGAAAATCATGAACGGGATCCATAACAGATATTAAGGCCATCCTAACAAAAGTTGGGCTGAAAATTATCCCTTCACCATAAATGGTAATTCAGATAAGTGGGGTTCAAAAGAAGAAAACCGGAAAACCCATTACCATTCTGATTTGGTGTGTTACTTGCTAGAAAGACCCTATTCTAAGGAAAGATCTAAAAACCAAATGGGTTCAGATCAAACGAATCATTAGCACCTGTAAAGCTAGTTCTAGTAGGAAAATGTAGGATATTGAGATTTTTGTTTTCCTGCTCTCACCATCAAAGCTTTTCTTACAAGTTCATAAAATCTCAATCTTACTAAAAAAACTTCTACAACCCATGGTAGCCAGTAATATAGGTAAAATACTATGTTGGTTAGTATTTTTGACAAACATATACAAAATCTCTAAATCAGAGAAATGTACTAACCTTGTAATTCGGAGAGCTCCTCTTCTGACCTGTACTGGAGACATCAAACTTTATTTATTAACAGAAGAACATCAAGCATTCAAAACAATAAAAGATTTACATATAAAAGCAAGAAAATCTACTGTACCTATCAAGTAATCTTCTGACCTAATCAAGAAGAACATCAAACTATCAAAACAATAAGAAATTTATTTACAAATGAAATCAAGATAGTTCATTTAAGCTCTACTGTACCCATCAAGTAAATTATAGACCAAATTAAGTATAAAAAAACTGAAAAACAAAAAAAACCCATACTCACCAATATATAGTAGAATTCGTCTGCTCTGGAAGAATTTCCAGGTAACTACGCCATAGAGAGTCCTTATTAGATTTCTCTCTAAGAAGAAACAGAGCAACAGAAACCCATGGTTTTAAACCACCACATAATTTCCCAATCTCTGAAGAAGCTACTGTATCTGGATTTATCCAAAACTTTTTGGGTACTTCTAAAACCACTTCATTTCTTGACATGTCTCTCTGGGCAATCAATCCAAGTCCTTCTGGTACAATGCCGGGTTTTACAACCGGAGAATTAGCTGATACAACTCCTTTGTCGCAGAGCCATTGCCAGAAAGTCTGGACTGCTGGCGAAGGAGTGTCAGTTGCCGGTGACAAGAGAGATTTTACAGTGAAGGGTACAGTTAGGTGAAGGGTTGGTCTCTTTCTTTGAGAAAAATGGGGTTTTACAGAGGAGAAGAAGAAGGGGGAAGAGGAGATGGAGAAGAGAGAGGCCATTAGTTTTTGTCTCTGTGTTTTTTATCTTTTGGGAGGAGGCCTCTCTCACAAGGGTTAGCTGAGCTTCTTCAGGATATAGTCGTTGAGATTTCTGCTTGTGGAATGTGGATAGGCTTTTTTGCTTTTTAGAACTTTTGCTATGACTGATTTGCCCTTGTATTTAAAATGAAAATACAAGATTTTTTTTTTTTTTTTAAGATTTAAGAATTTCACTATGTTTGCATAAATAATCTACCTGTTTGAACTTTGATATCATGTTAAACAACCGATTGCTCCAAAGCTTAAATTATTGTAAACATTTGTTTGCTCGATTGGTTTGCATCCTTCTTTATGACATGGGAGGTTGTGGGTTCAAACCTTACAGGCCGTGGTATTACCACAATGTTTGGCCTATATAATTAATTGTATTCGAGTTAAAGGCTTTTCTTCGTCTGTAGTGACGAGTTTCTTTTCGTTCGTAATGATGATTTCTCTTCGTCTGTGGTGACGACTCATTTGATGATCTTGGTGGTGTCTATGTGCTTATTACATACCAATTGCTAGCGATTAGCACCTTATCATTGTAATTCGGGTAATAGTCCATTGTACCAAAAAAAAGAAGCTCAAATTATTAGAGAAAGGGTGCAACATTATGTATCATTATTGTAAAATGTGTTCGAGGTGGACTAAATTCAACTAGAATAATGATGTCTTCTATACGCCTTTTAATGACAATTTATCTTACGATTTTTCGTTTAGCATAGTTATATGGGCTACTACGAAGAACTTAGCTTCTCTTAAATGAGAAAGGAATTGATATTTCTGCTAGGGATGTCAATGGATAATCGAAAATCTGAATTTGATTCGAATTCGTATTCGAATTTTCGGATATTATTCAAAATCTCGGATATCGAATTGGGATATCAAATAATTTTTTTAGGTAATAAAGATTTTCGGATACGGATTCGGATATTATGGAATTCGCTCCGTTAATATCCGATTCGATAAGAAATCACATATATTCAAAACAATATTTGAAACAATGGATCATCAAGAAAATCAAAATAATCTTAAAATGATAAATAAATTAATTGTGCAAAAATCACTTTGCACATGCACAAAACCTTTATTGCAAAAGCAAAAAATAATTTGCATTGGAAAAAATGAATTTTATTTCCCTAATTTTGTTTGCAAAAATAAATTTTATTCGATTTATTTGAAACTCAATAATGTATAAAGATAAAAAAAATCAAAATCATATAAACACAAACATTAGTTGCAATTCGAAACAAGCTTACATGAAAAAAAAAACATAGAAGTAAAAAAGCAAATATGCTGCCAAATTATGCACAAATTATTGCGTAAACAATTTAATTTAACGATTCATATAGAATTGCAAAAATAAAAAAGAAAAAAATTATAACAGTTTACAACTACTTTGCAAATTTATATTTGAAGAAGAGCAAAAATGATCAATAAAAAAAGATAAATCTTGAATCCTTACTCTTTCTTTGAGGAAACTACAATAAAAAAATTTCTCTGTCTTCAACAAAAATCTGGAAGAAACTCTGTTGAAGAACAAAAAATAAACAACAAAGAAGAATAAAAGCTATTTAAAAAATAAGGTATTGTTGAAGATCTAGCAAATAATCCTCTAAGATTTGAAAGATTTCGATTTTGACAACTAACAATAGTTTGAGATAAATTAGATTAAATAAAAAAATTACTACCCATAACTTTTTTGTTATGTTGTTGTATTAATTTGATTAATTGGGTTAAGTTTGAATGATGCCTGTATGCACCAAAATTAGTCCCATAAGTTTTCAATTACAATAAATTAAATTGATAGGCACCTTTTTGGGTACTACTAAAAGGTTTCAATTTAATTAAATTTTTTGGGTTAAAATTTTTCAAGGTTTCTAATTAATTGAAGGTCGCATGTAATAGTAATTTCTGTTTAGAATTATTATTTAAAAAGGTTTTTAATTAAATTTTTATTTAAAATATTCATACGGTTTCTATAACTTGATGTACTTTTACTGCTTCAACTGTTAGAATTGAATGTTTAGGGTTAGGGTTTGGTTTGGGACGGCTAGGGTTAGGTTGTTGATTGTGTCGGCTAGGTTTAGGGTTGGTTTGGGCTAGGGTTAATAGTTTAGGCAGTTAGGGCTAGAGAATTAGGTTTAATTAGTTAGGGTTGTTAGAGTTTTAAGGGTTAATGGGCT
>MVGT01001412.1:402402-422464 GCA_002174775.1 Macleaya cordata | reverse complement strand
TTGTGTGCCGCCACTTTCTCTCTCCTCTCCTTCTCTCTCTTCTCCTAGTTCTAATTAATAACTGGTGGAGAAAACCCTAGCCTCCATTCTAGTTCTAGGTTTTCTAATCTTCAGGTTGCAAGAAGAAGAAGAAAGCTTGGTGATCTACAGTAGGAGGATTGGAGCAACTAATTGAAGCCTTCTAATTCAAGTTTGTTGGATTAAGCATTGAAGGTAAGCAACTAATCTTTTTTTAAAGACCCCTATTAACAGTTGATAGATCTTACATGAACCAGAGATTAATTTTTTAAACCCTATTATGTTTTCCGCTGCGTAAAAATAATCTCTGGTTTGTGGGAAGCAAACCAACATTAGCAACATAAAATTGGGGTTTTAAGCAAAACTATGTAAAAAAAACATATATGATACATAAAAATTGTATATTAATATATATAATTATATATAATATATTATATAATAGGTATTAGTATAAAAAATGAAAAAAAAGTCCAAATATAATAAAAATTAAGTTCCATATTATTAAATTTTGGATAATATCTGAATTGGATTGACTTATTGGATCGAATCGGATATTATTGGATATTCGATAAATTTTTCGGATACAAATTTGAATTGTGAAATACAATATCCGTTCGGATATCGAATCAAATTTAAATATCAAATATTTTTTTCGGATACGGATTCAAATAGTGTACTATCCATTTCGATAGTTACCGTTGGCATCCCTAATTTCTGTCCATCTTTCTACCAATTCAATTAACTAAGCGACCAATTTTATAGATCTGATAATACAAGATGGTTTGTAGAGTTGACAACACAATCACAAAATAATTGGATGAAGTTTATAAAACCGCCAAATTATTTTGTAAAATCTATATTGATAAAATAAACTAAAAAAGTTCAAACCAAAAAATAGAAGAAAAAATGGGGGAGTGCTTGATGAGGGTAAAATAGTCATTCACTAATTGGGAACGGAAAATACGTCTCACTCTAAAACAGTTTTAATGCATTTGATAGGACTACAAAACCGTCCATAAACCCTTGCCCTAAAAGAAGAAGAAGACGAAGATGAAGACATTGGAGATATCAAAAACTCTGTTAAAACTTCCTTCTCTTAAACCTCCATCTCAGATCTCTCTCTTCTCAATCACCTCTTCACCACCACCATCATCATCATCATCATCATCATCGTCATCATCATCTTCATCTTCATCTTCATCTTCATCTTCATCTTCAACTCCATTCATGGTAGATTACTTAATTCGCTCATTTGGTATCTCCAGAGAAAAAGCCCTAAACTCATCAAAACGTCTCCTCCACATTAAAACCCCCAAAAAACCAGATTCAGTCATCGCCTTTCTGCGTCAAATTGGCCTCTCTCAATCTCAACTTTCCGACGCCGTTCTCCGTCGTCCACTCATCCTCACTTCCAACGTCGAATCTAATCTCCTCCCCAAAATCAAACTTTTCCAATCCATCGGTGCCACCGGAGAAGAACTCGCCGATCTAGTCGCCTCCTCCGCCTTCTGCCTTGGCAATAGTGTCGATAACAGACTCGTTCCCGCTATAAATTTCCTCCGTCAGATCCTTCAAGATGACAGAAAGGTACGTCTCGCCCTCAAGAAGTGCCCTTGGATCCTTACTAATGATCCCGAGAAGATACCATCAAGAAATCTTAAGTTCTTACGGGAAAAAGGTCTTGATTCATCTTCAATTTCGTCACTTGTTTATAAATCCCCAATTGTTTTAGTATTGAAATTAGAACAGTTGATTTCAGTTTGTAAGACTGTAGAAGAAATGGGAGTAAATCCCAAAGATGCTAATTTTGCTGATGGAATCCAGATAGTTACGACATTGTCTAAGGATAATCTATCACGGAAATTGAAGATTTTGAGTAGTTTTGGATTTGAAAAGTCTACTATTGCTCAGTTGTTTAGATTGGTGCCTACATTTTTTCGATTGGGCGATGAGTATATGAAGAGGAAATTAGGTTTTTTAATCAATGAGGTTGGTTGTGATCCGCAAAGTTCGCTTAAGTATTCGTTTCAGTTTGGTTTTAGTCTGGAACGGAGGTTGATTCCTCGGTATAAACTGATTCGGGATCTACAAGCAAAGGGTTTAGTCTCCCCAGATGATGTTAATTTTGTGAAAATTTTCTCTATGAATGAGGTCAGCTTTGTCAATGAATACGTCAACAAGTTCAAGGATGGAATTGGGTTGGAAGCTTATAAAGAATGTAAAGGGGGAACAGAGGAGCTGTCAATTGAAGACTCTGTCTTGAAAGAAGCTGCTTGATTCCCAAAAAGAAAACCCAAGTTTGGGTGATAATCAATAAGCAGATCGTGGTGATCAATTATAATTGGTTAGCATTTTGATGGTGCAGAGGTAGGCCTCTTGTACACCTCACCGAATTTCATTTTTAACTAAGTTAATGTGATTCTGATATTTTTTATTCCAACATGAAGATTTTGTACTCTTAATGTTGTGTCAAATGCCTAACAAAATTTTTGTAGTGTCAAAACCTATCAAAAAAATTCCAATAAAGTTGACCTTAACAAAAAAAAAACCTATCAAAAAATTTTGTTGTGTTAAATGATCTTTGAGACCTTATTTTGCCTGTATTTTGTTCACTTGGCACTTGAATTTGATTTGATATCCCGATTGAGTGGTTCAAAAGTTTGCTTTTTGTGATTTACAATTCTAAGCATTGTGGAAGCAAGCAACACTTTAGTAGTTTTCTTGGCAGTTAATGTGTTGTGATTAGATACACTGTATTTCAATGTATATTTGCTTTTCCATACAATATTTTGTCGAAGGGGAGATGTTTTTTGATCAAGGTGTATGATGCTTTGGCTGAATAGATTGGGTATTTCTGTGAACATCTTGTTTATGAATTACATAAACAGGATGAGGTGCTGACATGATACATCATACATGCCACTAATTGGAATAGCCTTAGCTAGAGAAACAATGATCCAGCTATTAGAGAAGACGTTCAAGACGTGTCTGCCGGCTACAAGTACGGTAGTGGAATGTCTTGCTGGACCACCTATGGGGGACAGAAAGATATTACTCGATAGTGGGGTGGCTAGTGGGAAGGTTCAACAGCTGCCACCTATCAGGTCTGACATCATGCTGATACAGTCGGCCACTATTGCTAAACTAGGGACAGAATGGAGAGAGAAAAATAAGANCTTTCCTAATCCTCTCCACATCCTCCACAACCTCATCACCACACACTAACTTAGTTATCTCATTGTTCCTTCTTCTCGTGTTTGCAATAATATGGAAGTAGGAGGTGTTTTTATCTCCCTCTTTGAACCAATCGCAGCACGCTTTCTGGTTCCAATCTCGGGCCTCAATGATAGTCAACTGCTGCCACTTAGCCTTAGCTTCGATCCTATCACACCACTCTGTCTCTCCTAACTGTCTCACTTCCTCAATAAGGTCCAGCTGTTGCACTCTTGCCTTTGTCTCTAAGATCTGCTCACTAGTCTTGCCAAATTTTTCCTTACTCCAAACTGTCAATTTACTCTGAAGCCTTTGAATTTTCCTGCTGAATTTGAGGCTAGCCGACCCCTCGTCCGTCGTCTCATTCCACCAAACCTCCAACTCTTTAATAAGCGAATCCTCCGAGAACCAGCTCATGAAGAATCTGAAAGGAAGCGGCCCCCATTTACCTCCACCCCCCTCTAGCAAAACCGGGTGATGATCCGAGATAGGTTTTGGGAGCAATGAGATACGCAAAGTCGGAAACTTCCTTTCCCACTCCGCATTGACCAAGAATCTATCAAGCAGGCACATTATCGGGTCTGCTTGCCCATTAGACCAAGAAAAGGACCCGCCCTGAATAGGAAGATCAATCAGCCCATGATTGCTCACAAAATCAGCGAACTCCTTCATACTCTTTGTCACCCTGCTTCCCCCTTTTTTCTCAAAAGAAAACCGAATGACGTTGAAGTCCCCCCCTAAAACCCAGGGGAGATCACAATACAACCTTACAGCATTTAGTTCCTCCTAGAACTGAGTTCTACAGGACCGAGAGGCCGGCCCATAGATCCCTGTGAAGCACCACTTAAAACCATCCTGGATAGCTGAACACATAAGAGAGAGACAGAAAGCACCTGGCAATACCGTCTCGACCTCCAGCTCATCCGGATTCCACATGCAGATTATACCCCCCGAAGTCCCGACAGCTGGTACCACCTCCCAACCAACCCTGTGTCTTCCCCATAATCTGCGAGCTAACTCCACCGTAACCACCTCCAATTTCGACTCTTGAATGACCACCAGATTAGCCCGACAGTCGCGAATAGCTTTCCTGACCGTCAAATTTTTTTGGATCGTACCCAAACCCCTAATATTCCATGAAAGGATGCGTGGTATCATTGTTCACCTTCTACCCCCTGGCCTTTCTTTCCTCTTCTTCCCCCATCTCCAGCTCCAGGCTTCTCTGTAAGTGAACATTCTAACCTGCGAGCCTCCCTTGCCACCCTGGCTGCTTTAAGATTCACGTCGTCTCTACAAGTTTCCAGTGCGACCTCCACCTGGCTTGGCACAGACGAGCCAGTGCCCAGAGGGTCCAACTCCTCCCTCATCAGTATCTTAGGGTTTCCCTTTTGAAGGTTCTCCTCCTCCCACACCCCAAGATGCTGAAGCAGAACCTTACACCTTGTTGAGTTACCAGTTCAAGAGAAACCAAGTCGAAACCCTAGCACTAATGCCTCTTTGTATTCCTCCTGGTCCTGATTTTCAGCCATCGGTAGCTTGGAAGATGCTTCCGTATCTGACACTCGTGATGGGGTTGGCGTTTGCAGAATCCCTTTCCCATCAGCCGATCTGCACGGTGAAAATTCGTGTTGATTTTATTATTTTTCTATCATGTTGAAAAGAAAATCAGTGATTGGAGTGGTGAAAATTCGTGATCATTTAATTGCGTAAGAATAGCTGGTATTAGGATTTTGTTTGTTGTTTTTTTTTGAAGTTATGAGAAGTGCTCTGATAGAGAAGAGCTCATGGTAGACGTAAGATGGAGACAGAACATATATTATGTGTTTAATCTTTATATTGGAGAATATAATTTTTTTGATCAGTAAAAGATTTATTCAGGAAAGCAATAGAATATGAAGCAAGACAAAAAAGGCAGCCAACTAATACAGAATTCAGTATAGCTCTGAGTGAAGGGTTTTTGTTTATCACAAATCTATTATAGGAACTGAACAAAGTCATGATTCCATACTTTCGGACAGTTAAATTTGAAGGGGAGCTTGCAAGTGAGAAGGCTGAGCTGTTTGAGATACTATCCCTTGTACAAAAGCAAATTGAATGGATCAAAGCTGGGAGAAAAGAGTTTTCATTAGTATTATTCTGTAATTGAGAAAAAGCAATGGATTTCATAAGCTGGGTTACATGAACCATTTGTCCTTGTAGGACATCGGTTCTACATTCGCTCCGTGCAGGATCGCAGGGTTAGAAAAACTGAGCATTAGTTCATATTCTCTAGCTTTTAAATTATCACATTTGGGCAGATGAAGGTTTCTCAAGGACATTGTTTGATCAGTAGAATACTGAAAGATAAGTTTGGAATTCATTTGAACCCTCTAAAATGGAGCAATTTCTTTCTTGGGTGAAATGATTGACCATAAGATCTGACATTATTTGGCCTCATCAACTGCCACGTCACGTTTAATCAACCTGGGTGGCAGAAATTAACATCTGATGTATACACTTGTCTAATTTTGTTATTCTGAATAGTTAGATTTGTGTTGAATTTTGCTAATCTGTATTGAACGTAACATATTTAGCTGAATCCTGCTGATTTTAGGGTTAAAAACTGTTAACTGTTTAATTTAACATTTTATGAACCGGTTGATTGTACGATTGAACCTGTGAATGGTCAGTTCTCCAGTTGCCACTGTACCGACCCTCATGCAACTGAATTTTGCTATTGGAACGCCAAGGTCGAGGGTTCCACGGTAACACCATAATGTACATGGTGAGGAGAACAATCTCATAAAATTTCAACTTTTGAAGTGAAGCCATGTGGACCCTACAGTCCGGTGTTACAATGGTAACATGTGTTCAAATAGCACGGTCCCATGCAACTTTGCACTTCTATCACGATCTGGGACTGTCAATGATTTCTACCCTGTAACTTTGAAAGCCTTCAGACAGTCAATAAACTTAAGCATTTGTGTGGCTTTCCCTTGGGTCCTCAGTTGCTGAACCTTATTCGGATAAAGTTGTCTAACCACTTTGGAAAACCAGAACCTTTGCAAGATTACTTTTTCGAAGAGTCTTGGTTTTTGTTGGAGGGCTCTTCTTTACTCAACATGCCTTCTAGATACTTTTAGGAGTTGTTTTTTTTTTCCTTATCCCACTGTAGAGGTTGGATATATCACTACCAAAATTTAGTAGTTCCATAAGAGCAAGTTTCGAGGGATTCACTGAACTGAGGATTGAGGGGCTCTAGTGCACCCATCAATGGTCATGAATTTGAATATAAATCCATTTTAAATACACACTAGTGACAACAATCCTTAGGATGCACGCCGACCTTTAGAACATTTTTTAATTACAGTCTATAGTACTTAGTTATTAGCTCGTGGGTTGTACTTTCTACTTTTTCCTCTATATTTGGTCTTCTATAATAAGGGGCAACTCTAGTGGAGTCCCTAATCTGCTTGATCAAGCAGTTTTGGGCACTTTATTGGAGTCTCTTAACATCTAAAAATGAATCTCTTGCCACTAGTTTAAGGATCTTAGTGGAGAGCCTAATGGATGAGCGTCATGCCGAAAGGGATGGGCGTGACGCTCTTTTTCTATTTTTTCTCCTAAACAAAAAAGCTAACCAATTATATCTCTCTCCTCTTTTTTTTTTTTCTCTCTTTCCTCTATTTTTATATTTTTATTTTTTTAACCCCTTTTAAGAGATTACTACTAGAGCAAAACCACATCTTAACCTCTAGGGCTGGATATTAAGAGGATCCATTTTTATCTATCCCACTAGACTTGTCCTAAGCACTCAATTCTTCATCTTTGGAGGGTGGAGAATAAGATGAATATTTTTTTAAAAAATAAAAAATAAAATTGCACGTGAAGGGAATTTTGAAAGTAGTTGTAGTGAAAAAAGAAATTGAAATAGGAGAATTCTTTCCCCCATTCCCATTAACAGACAACGGGTGGTCTCTATCTTTTTTCATCGCACAAGAAATTCTTCAAGATTGTCGATGATATTAGGGTTCTGATTTTCTTTCCTTTGTTTTTTAAGATCTGGATTCCGTGTATCTGGAATCAGAATCCCTTGGATTTGAATAATGTTTGAAGAAGTCAAACTCCCAAGTCTCAACCCTCCTGAGATCAAATAAAGGCCGCGGTGACTAATTTGACCAACCCCAGACCGAGTCAAGGCCGAGCCTATAGAGATAGACTTTTTAAAATGGGACATCAATGAGATAAAAAGAGTCAAAAGTGACAGAATTTTAAAGTATTTAAAAAATCAGAAAAAGCTGCCCATAGATTATCTTAACTATTTATGTCTTTTCCCTAAGGGCCAAATGATCATCTGCCCGGGCCATATTCAAGATTTTAACCCATTTTTTTAATGTTAAACACGTGAACATTAGACTCTCTTTTCTCTTCTAAAACGGCGGTGTTAGGGTTAAAGTCACAGAATTTGGTACATAAGGCATGAGGAAAGGATGCGAATCACGAGAGTATGTGAAATATATTAATCGTCGGATTAGCCTTCCGTAACAAATTAGAATTTGCCGTAACTTTAGCATTGCTGCTTCTAAAATCCATAATATTCAATATGTTTATGAAATCTGTAATGCTTTTGTTAAGATAAACCGAAATTAGGGTTTGTTTGGACTTGGGATTATAAAAGAAAGGAGTTCTATTCTTTTGTTTCGTCCACACAGTGGATGTCATTCTAAAATTGAATGGGATAGACTTTGCTGTTATTCACATTCGAAGTCTCACATAGGACCTAAAAAAAATAAAAGAATTCTCACATATTCATATTTTTGGTAATTTATTATAGTCTGTTTGGACAAGGGATTTGGGGGAGGGATTTTGTGGGGACCAGGGATTTGGTGGAAAAATCATGTTATATTTTTCCTCAAAATCTCTGGTCCCCACAAAATCCCTCCATAAAATCCCTTGTCCAAACAGACTATTAGTTAAAACATGACCAAAATCGGACAGAAAAATGTCATTCCATAGTCCATACCAAAATTGAGACTACCTAAGAATTAGTAGTAGTGCTTTTTGGACCGACTAACTTACAGAAGTTGTACCTGATGCTCATGTAGCCTGGTCGGTCCCACTGCCATGTAAATTGGAGAGCCCATTCAAAACATTTTTAAGAGAGAAAAAGTCGTAGGTCCCACTGTACTACATAAGCGTCTGACACCAATTTTATAAAACTATCAGTCCAAAATATCATTTGTGAATAAGAGTCCGGATATATGTACAGGCTTAAATGTACAGGTTAGATGTACAACCTCTTGTGGGGCCCACAGGAGGTTGATCTAAGAGCCGAGGTTTTGTTAAAATGTTCTTCTCATCATGTAGATCATCTTCACAAAAAATCAGTCAATTCTAAAACTTCTAGTCCCACCAAAAGTTGATCGGAATTTGATTAAAAATTAATGGTGAGAAATGAACGATGAGAAATAGAGACAACTTTTAGTGGGGCTAGAAGTTTTAGAATTGACTGATTTTTGGTGAAAATGATCTACATGGTAAGGAGAACATTTTCACAAAATCTCAACCTTTAGATCAGCCTCATGTGGACCCCACAAGTGGTTGTACATCTAACCTGTACATTTAAGCCTGTACATATATCCGGACTCTGTGAATAATTAGCTGACTAAGTTTCCATGACTTCCATTTCCCATCTCAACACACCTAAAAATTTGATCTTTTATGACCCTAATAAAAATTAGAATAAGAAAGAAAGGGATAGATCACTCACTACCTGTTCTACAATTATTCTCAGTGTCACTTTACCTGCTTTGCCACCCTCATACCACACCTGTCTCTCTTATCCTCATAAGGGTCCAGGGATCTTTATTTCCATGTAACCAAATTAATTTTCAAAAATTAATTTACATCTAAATTAATATATATCTTGTATCATGTCTAAAATTATTTTTAGACTTTAATATAAAATTCTATCATTAAAAACACCGTAAATAACATTTCTTTTACAATATACAAAACACTCATTGGAAAACATACATCAAAATAAGCTCATCTACATTGTACATTGAGTTAGACTTTCATCTCAAATTCAGCTCGATCAAATTGTTTATTAGATATACTCATTGCCTTTAAAATTCTTACTAAACAAAGAGTTGAAAATAATTCAAACAAATCAAATTCTATCCAGATGAGACAATTCAAACAAGTAATTTACACGAGTCAAACTTTGATGCCTCATAAAAACAAACAACACATAAGGTTCATGGTGTTTATTTTTAGTTGGAAACTTGTCTGAAATTTGACTCAAGGGAGTTAGATTTTAGACAGTATTTGGTCATTTTTCTTTCAAGTGGTTGATTTATTTAAAAATTTTAATTAGGAGGCAAAAGTGACAACCGAAAAATTAAGAGTTGAATTTAAGATGAAGGTCTAACACTATGATTCAATAATATAATTTAGACTAATCAAATTCAGATACCTAAAAAATAAAAAATAAAAAAAACGCAACCTTATTAGATAGTGTAAGAGATTTGTAAAATTTAAAACTTCATGTTTCATTTGAACCAGATTTGAGATAAAACCTACAACTAGTTCAAAGAACTTCCCCAAAGCCACCAAAATTATCAATTACAAGCAATATTATGTAAAGGAGGTTATTGCACTCCATCTTAGAACGCCCCTTTATAACGCCCCCGCATGTGGGGCCCAAATACGATGCATTCATGGGCTGATTTTTTTAGAGGACGTGTTCTTCATTATACATATCATTATATTGAAAAAGCAGCCCATTTTAAAACTTCCAACCCCCTCAAATTAGTCCTTAAAAACTGACCACTATTTGACCCCTCAAATAGTTACCAATTTTTAAAGTTTTATTTGATAGAGTTAGAAGTTTTAGAACCAATTGATTTTTTAATATGATGATATACATAGTGAGGAGAACATCCTCTAAAAAAATCAGCTCTTGAATGTAACATATGTGAACTCCACAGGTGAAGACGTTATAATGGAGCGTTCTAAGAGAGGGTGCAATAACTTCCCTTATTATGGTTGTTGTTATTCATTAATCAATAGTTTTCAGTCATAAATGCTTCTATTATTATGTTATTTTTATTTCTCCCTTGCACTTAAATTTATTTGGGTTGTTACAACTTAAAACTACAATTTTTTCTTTCTTTGATTAGTTAATTATCTTTTGGTGTGACAAAAATCATTTAAATAATCAAGTCCGTAATGATTTATGATTTTTGGTTTTGGTGCTCAAATTGGAGGAATCAGAATCCAGTAATCTTTGGTAAATTCAGGTCATTTTAAAATTATTTTTAGATATTTAATACTTATATAAAAATAACCAAAAAAAACCTTAAAAAATTATTATTATCGGAAAATAATTTTGGGATTTATTGATTCAGTCACAATTCCATGTGATACGAAAGTACTCAAAATCTCAACGAATTATAACACTAATTAAGAGTGGTTCCATTCCTAAACTTTCTTTCTACAAATAAAAATTTTATTTATTTTATCAGAATTAATATCTATCGTCTAAAGTAAATTTGTAAAATCTATTTAAATTATGAGCGGATATCACTGACAAAGAAGTAAACCACACAAGAGTGAGAAGACTCAAACTCCATGCAACAAACTGATATGGTTGAAATAGGGCAAAAGTTATTGGCTTTGGCATTTATAATAAAACAGAACAACATTTATATCTCACTTCATTTTCCCTTAATATATTATTATTATCTATATTCATAAAAAAGAAAAAGTCTTCTGATATTTATTGATTATTCTTTTAATAAGAAAAAGACTTCTGATATTATTGTCCTGGCTAGCCATTGATGAGGATGACAATTACATGTCAACCATGATCGGTTCAAGTTGAACCGCGTAACCTTAATTTGCTGTCACTGTTGTATGTCGTACGTGTTCGTGTCTATGCCTGATTTTATTTTTGTTTCAGAATTTCGTTTCATCTATACTAATATATTAAGCCAATTGCTTTTTTTGAGGTTTTTTACATATGTTGTCCTTGAAAAAATTAATTTTGTCAAAGTTTGAGTTGATCTTTTAAGGGCATGGTAGTCATTATTTGCCCTTGGAAAAATCTACCTTGGAGGGCATTTCAGTCTTTTCACTTACTTTCTCTCATCTCCTCCACGATTCTCTCTCAATCTCCATATCCTCCACGATTTTCTCTCCAAAAAACTAAATCTCCACATCCTAAAGAAACCGTTTCTATGTATGTTTGTTATCCCACGATTTTCTCCCATGAATTTCTCTTCCCTAAAATCTCTCACACAACCTTTTTAAATCGTAAAGAAATAGATCTCCATCTTCTACTCCGACTCTGTAAAGAACAAAAAATTCGATACCGATCCCCTTTTTAGATGAATGTTGTTTTGACACTTTTTTTAGTCATTCTTACTCATTTGATGTTTAATTCGTATGGTTTTTTTTTTCTCTGTCTTCAGTCACTATGGACTTTTATAAGTTTTTTTATAAGATTACTAACTTTTTATTTTTATTCTTACCAGGTTGAAGACGATGGCAAATTGACTCATAGTTCTAATACTATAGATGAACTCAAAGTTGTGGTATGCAAAGTTTTCTTTATCGTTTTATTCTTTCTAAGGAATTTATCAATATTTGTTTTCCCCTGAAAAAAATATTAATATTTGTTTAATTTTTATCTTTGTAATATTTATGTTTTTTTTAGATTTAATTGATTTTTTTTGTATTTCTCTTTTGTTGGATTGAATCTAATTCAATTTGAGAAACAAATCAAGAAGAGGTTGATACAAATTATATAATTCACATACGTAGAGATAATGTATTTTTGATGATTGATTTGTATACAATGTTTATTTCTGAATTGATATGTATAATATGAATATAATTTTAATGGTGCTACATGTATTTTTTATTCTTTATTAGTGTATGGAATATTATTAAGGTGTTGAATACGTGCAACGCACGTGCATGAGGCTTGTTATTTATTAATACAATTAAAAACATAACATTTAATTTATAAATAATGTCTGTGGGGACATCCGATATAATTAGAAGATTAGCAAAGCCTCTAGGCAAAGATGACACTTATGAATCGAAAAATGGTCCAATTTGAAAATTAAAAAATAAAAAAAAACCTAATATTGTATCATGTTTTTACTACCACCCCAAGCAACAATAAATTTTTAAATTCAATCAAATTAATATTGTATATATTGTTAGCATACTGTTTGCTATAAAGTTAATAAAATTAATATTACAAGAATATGTATATTTAGTCTCCTAAAATAATATATGTGCTTAACTAGCCAGCTTTTTTTTTGTTTTTTTTTTTGGAGGGTTAGCTGGGGTTAAGGAGACCCAAACCAATAGATTAATAAAAAAAAGAGATTGATTACATTTGTTATAAGCTTTACCATTTTTTTTCATCAAATACAATCTTCTTTAAATCTTCAGCAAAGGAACTAGGAATGATTTCCAGGAACTTAGCAGAAGGATACATCCCGACAAGATGATTTGCAATCCTATGATGGGAATGATTATCCAAGGTGATCAACAACACGAGTCACATTAGAAATAATGATTTTCGAACCAGTACCAACTTGAACTCTTCTAAATCCATGAGATGCAACTAGGCGAAGGCCTGTCTCTAATCCTTGCAATTCTTGTAAGATAACAATTTTATGTTGAGACTATCCAGCAACTGCTACTAAAGCAGTATCACTTTCATCCCTTAAAATAACACTATACCCAGCCATATAGCCAGCTTAATTTTTTTTTTGAGTGAAAACTAGATTAAATAAAATTGAAAAATAAAGAATGTTATTTACAAGTGGAGAAGCCAAATGGCTTCAAAATGGGAGAATTGGATGAAATGATCTTTTACAAGAACAGAGCATCCCAATTGAAAATACAACATGCGAAAGGGACTCTAAATTCTGAACATAGAGAGGTCGTCCAGAAGTGAACTAGTGATTTGACCTCGATTGTCAGCCTATCTGAGTCCTTGATCTTCCCTTCAAAAGTACGACGGTTTCGTTCTAGCCAGATTGTCCAAAAGATTGCTGCCGGTATGAATTGCCAAACTAGCTTCCCAGATTTGGAGAAGCCATTTGAGGACCAGCAACATGCCAGGTCGAGCACAGTTTTAGGAAAGCACCAACACCAACCAAAGAGTGGAAGAATTTGATTCCATATAGATTTGGCAAAAGGGCAATGTAATAAGATGTGGTTGGGTGATTCCTCGCACTGTAGACATAAGAAGCATGCATTTGGCAGTTGATGCCCCCTCTTTTTGAGATTGTCCAGTGTTAAGATCTTTCCCAATGACGCCTGCCACATGAAGAAGCAAATTTTTGGGGGTAGTTTTGAGTTCCATACTATTGCAGATGGGAAGTCTAAAATTTGGTTACCGCTGAGATGTTCGTATAGTGATTGCACCGTGAAATTTCCTTTTGGGGTAAGTGACCACGAGAAGGTGTCTGCCTCGTTGTTTAGGAGTGGTGGTGCTGGGCCAATTGCTTGCAAGAGTTCCGCCAATTGTGGCATCTCACTGTTGTAGATCTCGCGACTAAATCTGATGTTCCAGTCACGCTGCCCAGAATGTGATTGGGTAGTAAATTGCTGTATTGAACCCATTTTTGATGAAGAAATTCTATATAGTGCTGGTGCCAAAGACTTGAGTGTTCTTGGGCCCGCCCAAACATCCCACCAAAATGAGATACCATTTCCAGAGTTGATTTTGTGCCTGGTCAATTTTAGACTGATCTCTGCATGGGAAATGATGTCACGCCAACAGCTATGCCCATGTGAGGAATTTACTTCTTTTGGACAGCTGATTGATGGTGATGGCCCGAACTTTTCTTCAATGATGTGGAGCCACATTTGATCCTTTTCTTTAGCAAATCGCCATATCCATTTTAGTAGGAGTGCTTCGTTGACGCGCCGCAATTTTCTAATGCCAAGTCCACCTGCCTTCATAGGTTTACAAATTTGATCCCAGCTAACCATATGATATCCTTTGTCAGCTCCCTTTTTTGCCCAAATGAATTGCCTCATCATTTGCTCCAACTGATCAATAATGGAAATTGGGGCCCTGAAAATAGAAAAAAAGAAGATGGTTATGCTAGTTAGGCAAGTTTTGGTCAAGGTAAGTTTTCCTCCTTTCGAAAGACATTTTGTTTTCCAGTTATCCAACTTCCTTTGGAATCTCTCCACCACTGGGTCCCAAATGACTTTGGATTTTGATCGAGCTCCCAATGGCATTCCAAGATAAATAAAAGGCAGATTGGAATGGCCACATCCTAATCTATTTGCCCAATCCTGTAAGCACATAACATCACCAATACCGATTAGTTTAGTTTTGTGAAAATTAACCCTAAGACCAGAAACAACTTCAAAGCATTTTAGAACACTAAGCAAGTTGTAAGCTTCCTTCCATTGTGCATTTATAAAAAATATGGAATCATCTGCATAATGTAAGTGAGAAATGGTATTACCATTTTCCTTTACCCGAAAACCATTAAACAAACCTAAATTTGTTGCATTATCAAGGTAACGTGAGAGACCTTCCATGGCTAAGTCAAATAGGAGGGGAGACAGTGGGTCGCCTTGCCTAAGCCCACGAAAACTTTTAAAAGAACCAAATGAAGCGCCATTTATTAAAATTGAAAATGAGGCTGTGGAGAAGCAGAAGGTCATCCACCTAATCCATTTTTCTTTAAAACCCATTTTATATAATATAGATTTTAAGTAAGACCAATTGATTCTATCAAATGCTTTCTCCATGTCAACTTTGCAGATAACACCCGGGGTGTTGGATCTAATCCTAGAATCTACCAATTCATTAGCTACAAGGATGCCATCAAAGATTTGTCTTCCATTGATAAATGCTGTTTGTTTTGGACTAATAAGTTTTGGCATAACAAGTTTTAGTCTGTTTGCTAAGACTTTAGATATGATCTTGTATGTGCTGGTAAGTAGACTGATTGGTCTGAAATCCTTGATGGCCTCAGTTTGCTCCTTTTTGGGGATTAGAGCAATGAAGGTTTTATTATGTCTGGCGTCTATTGAGTTAGAGAAGAAGAATTCATCTACTAAACGAAGATATTCATTTCCAAGGAATGACCAGCATTTTTTAAAAAAGGAAATAGGATACCCATCGTAGCCAGGTGATTTCTCAGATCCAAGATTATGTATTGCGGATAGAATCTCTTGTTCTGTGAAACGATTTTCTAAAATTTTAGCCTCCTGAGGAAGGAGAGAGGGAAAGGAAATTCCATCTATAGCTGGTCTACATGGGAAGTCTTCAGAGAAAAGGTTCTTATAAAAATTAATTATGTGAGTTTTGAGGACTTCCCTGTTAGTTGAGAATTCATCACCGATGAGCAATTGGTGGATGTGATTGGATCGTCGTCTTGCTGAGGCTGTTTTGTGGAAGAACGGTGTATTCTTATCTCCTACTTTCAACCACGTGACTCTGGAACGTTGACATGCCCCTATTTCCTTCATCTTGTCGAGCTTTGCGAATTCTATTTTTGCGGTTGCACGTCGATCTAATTCTGCTTCTGTGAGTTGTCGCTCCTGTTCTGCTGAATCTAGATCTGCAATAGTATTTAGTACCTCCTCCATCTTGTTGTTTAACCTGCCAAAGTCATTCAATTTCCATTCTTTGATCTTGTGGGTCAAAGATGTTAGTTTTTGCCAAAATATAGAACTTGGGCTGCCATTGAAAGAGAAGGATTCCCACCAAGACTTTAATTTTTCAAGAAAACCATCTACTTCAAGCCACATAACTTCAAATCTAAAAGGTGGAGGCCCCTAAGAACTTTCATTTGTGTCAAGGAGTAGAGGAATATGGTCTGATATTGGTCGTGGTTGAGCTAATTGCAAGGCTCGAGGGTATTTCTCCTCGAAATCTAGAGAGAGAAGGAATCGGTCTAGCCTTCACATTGATGGGGATTCCTGTCCGTTTGACCAAGTATACTTGGCTCCGTTTAGAGGGGGATCAATTAGATTGAATTGGTCAATAACTGATGAAAAATCTTTCATGCTTTTTGTAAGACGGCTACCTCCCTTTTTTTCATTACATCTGCGGATGACGTTGAAGTCACTGCCTAAGACCCAAGGACCTCTAGCAAAAGCATAGACATCATCTAATTCTAGCCATAGATCTTGCCTTAAAGAAGGTCTATTAGGACCATAAATACTAGTTAGATACCAGTGAAAATGATCGATTTTGTTGTTGCATTCAATAGTTAGAGAGTAATTGGCTTCCAAGACTGATGAGACCTCAATAGTATCCTTATGCCAAAGGATAAGCATACCCCCCGAGGCTCCATTTGAAGGCAAGGAAATCCAATCAAAATTCCTGGAGCCACAGATTTGTAAGATATCCGCTTGGCTACACTGCTCTATTTTGTGTTTCTTGAAGTAAAATTATATTAGCTTTAGAGTGATTTATTAGTCTTTTTACCGCTGATCGTTTGTTCCCTGCGTTTAGTCCCCAAACATTCCAAGATAGTATTTTTGGGTTCATTGAGGAACGAATTTACCCTTGGCCCGTGATGGGCGGGATACTGAATCTGACATGGTAATTGCGTCTGAAACCGAGACACCTAGCCGCTTTGACTCCCTCACCAGTTTGGAGATCTTGAGTGGTTGTTTTCTACTAAATCCAGGTGGAGATCCGCTGGGGCTTGAGATAGGGGCACCATGGTTGTCAATTAATTCGCATGAGGAGGTAATAATGTTTTGTGGTTCGACTAGTATCGATTCGGAAGAGGTATTGTTTTCTTCGTCAAGACAATCAGTTACTAAATCTCCACGAAATAAACCTGACACAGCTGGAAGACACATATCAGTGAAAACAATTGAATCATGAGAAATGGGTGTTGTACCTGAATCAAGGTGCCTTATGGTCGAAAAGTCCCTATGTTCCACTTCAGCCTCCTCATAATCTGCATCTTGTAGTAATAGGTTTTTTGAACAATTGAAACCATTGACCTTTATACACTCTTTATTTATAAACTGTCATTGATTTAAGGTCGTCGTTAAGATTCGACCTTAGTCATCCTTTATCTAGGAATAATATAAGCGTTCTACGTCCATAGTTTCAAAAAAAAAAAAATTACATTTTTTTATGCATAAAATAGGCCTAATCAATTGCGAACATGTTAAATATAGGCAAATTTTGAATTCAAGATGCGAGTTCAACTCCTAAATAATAGAATAATAGCTTAAAATTTTATGAAAACCTAAGGGGAACCATTAGATATATATCTTGAGTGATATTTTTTAGAAACCAAGCAACTTCTGATTAAAAAATAATTTTTTCTTCTTTTTGATCAGAAAAAAAACAAAAAAAAATTAACAACTCTGTTTAAAGAATGTTGGTTGTACATGACATGCAACTTGTTAAACATACAACAAAGAAGTTTGTTTGTTTTTTTTTTTATGACAATACAACCGTGCAAACTTGCGGGGCTTCCTATAAGGTTATTTCATTCTAATTTTCCAATTTCTTTCTCTTAATAATAATAATAATAACAATATATTATATGTTCGGGGCGGTGCCGCCGCGATCCATTGGGTCGGGTGATCAATTCTCAATGAGTTTGCTGCTGCTCGTATCCCCAAATTATATGATTGTAAGATTAGGGTCGATTCTAGGCAGGTGGCGCGTCAAGATTCGTAAACTTTAAGCTTGACAGTTTAATAAATGAGTTAGTTTTTTAAACCTTAATTCTTATTTGTTTAACATTTTTTCATATAAAACAAAGAAATGAGTTCATGTCGATCCTAACCTATCGACCAAGAATGCTCAACCTTAATTCATCGATTAAAGAAAAATGCTCAATCCTAACTCAAATTTGTTAACTAACAAATCGAGTTAGAGTAGAATTTGAGAGACCGAATTAGGGTGGAGTTCGCGGGTCACTCAGGTTAATTTGCCAAGTCTAGATGGTAAGCTAGCTTGTTAGGGCATGCAATAGATGCTGATGCATTATTATTATTATTATTATTATTATTATTATTATTATTATTATTATTATTATTATTATTATTATTATTATTATTATTATTATTATTATTATTNAGTATCTCTCATGGGTTTTGCGTATGACATGGTTATGCTGCCAAATGGCCTCCCATTACTAAATTGAGTTCGAAGGAGGGACCTTTTTCTCTTTTCCTTCCTACACGTGATGCATTATTATTATTATTATTATTATTATTATTATTATTATTATTATTATTATTATTATTATTATTATTATTATTATTATTATTATTCATGCAGGACAGACAAGTGCTGCACACTCTGACCCTTTCCCATAGATTTACTTTTCTTACATTCAAAGTTGGGTCCTCTACTCTTTCTCACCCACAAGAAAGAAGAAAGAAGTTTCAACTTCCAAATGTTTTTTTAAAAGCTAGCTATAGTAGTAGTTGAAACAGTCTCGTTCTGTCTCGATAAACAATACTTATTACTATATAATATCATGATCGATCTCCTCAGTCCTGACTCCTCAGTCATAAAAAAACATACATCACAGTTCATCTCTCTCTCTCTCTCTCTTTTTCTCTCTCTAGTCTCTCCTTCAATCTTCTTCTTCCACCTAATTGCCTTGTTTTCTCTATCTTAGGAATTAAAGAGACATTAATTCATACATATCTTTATTCTATAGCTTAGCTAAATGTTCTTCTTTCCTCATACATTTATATATTATCAACCATAATATTAATCTCTCGATCTATCACCCAAAAACCCTAGCTAGCTAGCTACCCAAAATTAAGATCAGAAAAATACACTAAAGATGAAGTTTGGGAAAGAATTCAAATCTCAAACTGTTCCAGAATGGCATGAAGCTTATATGAATTATGATTATCTCAAATCTCTTCTCAAAGAAATCCAACGTTTCAAACTTAGAAACAAACCATCATCAACACCTGCAAATACCCTAAAAAAAACTATAACAATGTATAGAGCCTTTAGTGGTCTTACTAGAAGATACAGCAATCTAAGAAGTCCCAATAAAGTAGGTCATAATGATCATCTTCATCATGTTGATCTTGAAGATCAAGTCATATTAGTTAGTTCTGTTGATCATAATCATGAAGGCTCTGATCATGATGGTCATCATTATCAGACTAAATTCTTGATGTCATCTGATGAAGGAGGTGAGTATGAACATGTGTTCTTTAGGAGACTTGATGATGAATTCAACAAAGTTAATAAGTTTTACAAAGCTCAAGTTGAAGAGGTGATGAAGGAGGCTGATTTATTGAACAAACAAATGGATGCTTTGATTGCTTTCCGGATCAAGGTTGAGAATCCTGAGGGATCCCATAACTTCAATTGGTCGGTCGAGATGACCCGGCTCGCGTCTGGTGTCGCTGCTTCGGCTGCGGCCGTGGCGCTTTCTTCACCAAATAGCAGTACTTCTAGATCAACCAGCAGATCACCAACTGTATCCAGAGAAGGTATATACATACTCAAGCTATATAGTTTACAATTAAAGTTCTAATTAATTTTGATCAATAATCAACTAATTTTGATGAGGTAAGAATTAATTAGAAGTTTTAGAATAATTAAGGTGATTTTTTATAAAAGATAATTTAGATGATGGAGAAAATATCATCCTCAATTACAATCAATTTCTTTGGATCAATATTATGTGCCCCCACGGTACAAGGGTGTTTTTAAACTTGTGGTCAAAGTATCTACTCTTTAATTAGAATTTTCGATCAATACATTTATTTTAGTATAGTATTCAAAATTTGTTCTTGTTCTTGTTCTTGTTTTTTTTTTTTTTCCTGTTTTTGTTTTTTTTTT
>MVGT01001412.1:388017-402305 GCA_002174775.1 Macleaya cordata | reverse complement strand
AGCGACAAACTCATAAAAAATGTTCTTTGTTTCTAAATACTAGTGGAAAACCTTTAATTTACGGCTTTAAGCTTCTTTTTTTAAAAGCTTCAAGCTCATTAAGTGGTAGTAAGTAGTTTGAGATCACTTAATGAGTTTGAAGTCCAAAATAAAAGTTTCTACTTACTACCACTGCTTAGTGATTAGAAATAAAGAACATTTTTTATGGGCCTACCACTAGTTAGAGGCAAAAAAAACAATCACCCTATAGTCTCACAAACGGTCTAGTGAGGTCCACATAGATACACATAAAGGGATAATTTTTGGTGAGGATAATGTAGATTAGCTCATTCATTTTAACCCAATCATAAGTTGATTGAAAATCAATAATGAGGATAGCAGTGAGAAAAAGAGTCAATAGTTGGTAGTAAGTTAAAATTTTTAAAATTGACTGATTTTTTAAAAGGATGATCTACATGATAAGGATAACATCTTTACTAAAAATTAGTCCTTCGATCATATCCATGGGATCTATGGATCCGACGAGACCGTCCATGAAACTCTGTGTCAAAGTCTTTGGGTACATGCAACATTACTCCTATTTTTAGAGAGGTGCTATTAGAATCGATCCTTTAATCTGTCCAACTGAACAGATTGAGGTGGCTCCAAATATCAAACACTCATTGTCTATTTGTAGGGTCTACACATACATAATGAGTGGTAGATGAAGAGTGCCACATCAATCTGTTCAAAGGGACAGATTAAAAGGCCGGTGCTCATATCATTTTTGTTTTTTTTTGGAGGGCTATGCCTTATGGGCGGGCATAAATATAACACGTGATCGATCGATTCCACCTATATTCTTCTTTCTATAAAGGAGGGTCAATAAATGTCTGCCAGGATGCAAGAACTTGGTGAATTTTTTTGGAGGGATATGCCTTTAGGGGGACCAGTCGATGGGCTACATTAATTCTTATGTGGGCCATGTGGCGGTAAGAAAGTTTTGCAAAAACAAAATAACGTCATTCATTTTTTAAAATAAAATAATAACGGCATTCTCCATTTCTCAGTCCATGCGTGGACTGGTAGACCATTGTGACTTGTATAGTTGTATGCGCAAATTTTTGCACACCTTTCACTCAAATTTTTGCATTTCCGGATTTGCGGTTACTTGGTGGCAACATTAAAATTTTGCTATATATCACTAGCTAACTAGCCTATGTAATACACTTTTAACTTTGATACAAACCCTTTGCAAATTGATGCGAATATTTGCTATCACATATCTGCACAAAGCCCTGACAAATAAACAAGCTTTCGCCAATATTCATGACTTAAAGAGCCTACTAGAAGTTCCTAAATCAACAAATGCAAAAGGAGTAAGGCTGTTTGGACAGATCAAATGCCAGCATAAGTGGCATGGTGGGTCCCACTCTACCACATAAGCTTCAGGCATTTGGTCTTGGCAAATCGTAGGTCCAAAAAACTTTTTCCATACAAAAGGCAAAATGTCCTCCAATGCATTAGCTAGTCTCTTTGTTTTTTGGGGAGAGATGAGCGGGGATAAGGGGGACGCATAGTTACATTTATCCTCAATTACATTTGGCGAGTCTTCGCACTTCTATGGAGTACATTGCAATTACTCCTAGTTCGTTCTCCGAAGATTTAAAGAAACCTTAGCTAGTCCTACGTTCAAGTAAAAATTCATAATGAGCTTTCAAACTGATCAAAATTAAGACCCTTGAGCTGATGTTGAATTTGCAGCAATGGTGCATATGGATGCCATAGAAGAGATTGAGCAAATCAATGAAGGACATTCTGAGGACTCAGGCGATGATACCGTTACCAATGACACCAAAGGTATTAAGAGTACAAGTGTTATCAAAACGAAACCAAACAACATTAAGGCTACTGCTAGACCAGCTTCTTTAGATGTTCTTAACCATGTGACGATCAACAACACACTGGAAACACCACGCTCAACCATAAAAGGAATACTTCATGTTCACCAGAACAAAGAATTGACTTTTGGAAGAGAGAATTTAAAAAAAGTTGAAGAACAATTGCAACGGGCTTTCGTCGAGTTCTATCAGAAGCTTCGACTTCTAAAGAGCTACAGGTAACAAAAACTAGATTGTTCTACTGTTAATATTGCTAACTTGACAATATCATATTGGTTCTCCTCATTATTCTCATCTATACAATCTATTTGAACTGTTTTTTTTTTCCTCTAACTGATCAATAAAACAGCTTTCTTAATCTCTTGGCATTTTCGAAGATCATGAAGAAGTATGACAAGGTAGGATCCCCTGTTATGGATTTAAATCCTTCTTTCAAGTTCTCATATCTTCTCTATGTAGTTGATCCAAAAAATTTACTATTAAATTGGTAGGATTAAAAAATGAAATGGATCTTTTTGTTTACCCGTAGATCACTTCAAGAAGCGCATCAAAATCTTACTTGAACATGGTGGATAACTCCTACATTGGCAGTTTCGATGGGGTAAGCGTGTTTGTAGTTATAGATATCACAATTAACATGGATCACACTGTGATTTATAAACATTTTAGTTTCACTTCCTAGCTCTGATTATTAACTTCTTTTCCAATCTCTATGAATTAATGAATAAGGATTAGTTCGTCGATAGTAACCTTGACATACACTTAAAAAAATATTAACTTGAAATTTTACATTCGGTTTGTCACCTGATAGGTTACTAGGCTCATGGAGAGAGTGGAGGCTACATTCATCAAGCACTTTACGAACTCGAATCGTAGTAAAGGCATAAGAATCTTGAGACCAAAAGCAAAGAGAGAAAGGCATAGAATTACATTTTCCTTGGGTAAGATTTGTACTAAGTAGAGGCAGAATATTGGACTACTAGTTAAGACCAAAAACAATCAGTTTCTGTTACATTTGGAAAGATCCACATTAGGTTAATTTGTGTTCAAGATTTGATAGACTAATTGAAACTATTTGAAGGTGTTTTCAGGTTTCTTTTCTGGATGCATGTTAGCTCTCTTATTGGCCCTTATATTGATTATACGTGCTCGACATCTCGTAAAGAAGGGAAGCAGTACTACGTACATGTTAACCTTGTTTCCCCTCTATAGGTAAGTCAATATATATATGTATATATATATTCCATTCAGATTGTTTAACATTCTGAAATGCTCTGTTCTTCAGCTATAGATCTCTGACAAGTAGTTCTGTTATTAAGGCTGCATTTTGTTGACCCTTGTCTATATACACATGCATAACAACATCAAGTCCTTAAACTTCCTTGCAGCTTATTTGGATATGTTGTTCTTCATATGCTCATGTATGCGATCAACATTTATGCGTGGAGACGTTATCGAGTAAATTATCCATTTATATTTGGTTTCAAGCAAGGGACTGAATTGGGTTATCGAGAAGTCTTCCTCCTCAGCTCAGCTTTAGGAACATTTGCACTGGCAAGTGTGCTCGCAAACTTGGATATGGAGATGGATAAAAATACCAAAGACTACAAGACGTTTACCGAATTAATCCCTCTTTTGTTGGTTATTGTGAGTAACTATAAAAATTTCCCAAATTATTTGATCTCTTTCTCTCCAAGTTATATAAAATCCAAATATTGAACTTACAAAATTGACAAGTAATTCTCTCTGTGCAGCTTGTAATTCTCATAACACTTTGCCCCTTCAATATCATATATCGTTCAAGTCGCTATTTCTTACTTCGATGTGCATACCATTGCATGTGTGCTCCTCTTTACAAGGTAAATAATGAATCTAATTTCTACAAAAGAATAATAAATTGATGGGTATAAGAACAGTCATTTGATATTTTTAGTTCTGTTTTTTCTTTATTCAGGTTCTCCTACCCGATTTTTTCTTGGCAGACCAGTTAACTAGTCAGGTATGATCTTGACTACTGAGGCTCAATTCTATCTATCAATTGCATAACGTACATATTATTGATCTCAATTCTATCTATCAATTCATCTGTTTCAGGTCCAGGCCATTAGAAGTATTGAGTTCTACATCTGCTACTATTTTTCTGGGAACTTTAAACTCAGGGAAACCACTTGCAAAGATAATCATGTTTACCAAACTTTCTACTTCATCATAGCCACGATACCGTATTGGTCCCGTTTCCTTCAGGTTGGTCCTTTGTCTCCAACTTAATCCATTTGGGTTCAGGAGTGGGGTTTTATCTGAAAAGGTCACGGTGCTAGTAAATAGAGATCCATACTTTTTGAACTTTGTTTGGATGTTCCCTTGCCGATGTGGGATTCATTCATTTTGATATATTCACAATTTTTAACACCATAGTTTGTTCTGTTGTAGTGTGTCCGCCGGTTGTTTGAAGAGAAAGATCCAATGCAGGGATACAATGCATTAAAATACTTCTCAACAATTGTTGCTGTAGTCATGAGAACAGCTTATAGTCTGCAAAAAGCACAGGGATGGTATGTACTGGCATGGATTAGTTCAGTAATCTCAGCGGTTGTTAGTACATACTGGGACCTTGTTATCGACTGGGGTCTCCTTCAGAGGAACTCCAAAAATCGTTGGCTGAGAGATAAGCTCCTTGTCCAAAGAAAAAGTGTCTACTTTGTAGCCATGGTAAGTTACTAATGAAAGCAATAAGGCTGACAATAAAATACATATTCCCAGTTAGTTGACAGGCCTAGACTCTAATGATGCCTCAATTTTAACCAATTTTATGGACACTGACTGCAGGTCTTGAATGTCTTGTTGAGATTTGCCTGGTTGCAGACTGTGTTAAGAGTTCAAGTTCCTTTCCTACATGGGAATGCCTTAGTTGCAATTATGGCCTGTTTAGAGATAATACGTCGCGGCATATGGAATTTCTTTAGGTAATTAAGCTTAAAATTTGAAAAGTCAGTTGAGTTGACCCCGGTAACGCAGGGGAACTAATATGATATTCTCTTCAAATTATACTCTATTTGAATCATTTTCAAATCCATTTAGAATTGAGTTATAGTGTTTTCTGTGTTTTGAACCCACGATTCGCCTCCAACAATATTTAAGTACTTGGATATGTTGCATTGCTCACCTCTGATCGAGGTCAAATTATGCTCTGTTCTGTTTTGCTAATTAATGAGAATTGTGTTATGTATGGATGGATATTCAGGTTGGAGAATGAGCACTTGAACAATGTTGGCAAGTATAGGGCATTCAAATCAGTACCACTGCCTTTCAACTATGATGAAGATGAAGATAAGGATGAGTAAGGATCTGGCACACTCTACAAAAGCTGAGAGTAGCAAATTTGAGAAGAAGAAACAAAGACATGATTGAGGAAATGAACTAAGGGATTGCAGGAACACCTAAAGAACCAATGTTGTAGCAAGTCTTTTTTTTTTTGTGTGTGGATCTATTTTTTTGCAAAACTTCCTAAATACCCCTGATTATAGGGTTTTCTATAACCAAAATTTGAAATAAAATTGTAAATTCTTTTTGTAAGAGAGAGTATATATATATACGAGGGAGGTTATTGCACCCCCTCTTAGAACGCCCCCTTATAACGCCCTTTCTTGTGGGGTCCACATGCGATGTATCTAGAGGCTGATTTTTTTAGAGGATGTTCTCCTCACTATTTATATTATCATATTAAAAAATCAGTTCTTTTTAAAATTTCTAACCCCTTCAAATTAACATTTAAAAATTAGTAACTATTTGGTAATTATTTGACCCCTCAAATAGTTACTAATTTTTAAGAAGTAATTTGAGGGGGGTTAAAAGTTTTAGAACTAGCTCATTTTTGAATATGATGATATACATAGTGAGAAGAACATACTCTAAAAAAATCAGCCTTTGGATGCATCGCATGTGGACCCTACACGAGGGGGCGTTATAAGGGGGCGTTCTAAGAGGGGGTGCAATAACCTCCCTCTATATATATATATATATTGACATTTTACAAGTTCTGATTCTTCTGACATTAAATAACTAAACTTCAACATTAAAATGGTTGATGGGGAAATAAGTAATATTCTAGAATTTAAGAATAATGCTAAAGGCCATCGTAGATGGTGTTTCAATTTCACAGCCTCTTGTGATTTGTTCCCATTACGAATTGATTTCCTGAATGGCCTTTTAACAGTTGTTGGATGTCTAGCAAGGTACAAAATTTAAATTAATTGTGAGAGCAATAGCGTATTAATTGGTGTTCAATGCAACAAACTCCTATGGTTGACAGCTAGGGCAAAAGTTATTGGGAACACAACACATTTATATCCGACTCTTATCTGCTATTCAAAAAAAACAAAAGAAGGTCTTATCTAATATTTCTGTAAAAGAAGGTTTTGTAATCAAACAAGCTATTGATGACGATGACAACATGCAGTCAACCATGATCTCAAGTTGAACAAGGTAAATTAAGCTTGAGTAGAGCATCTCCAATGCAATGTGGATGTTGTAAAATAAGAATGCCATGTAGAAAAAATACACATTTCTCAAAAAAAAAAACTCCTCAAATGCTAATGTGAAGGTACACTTTTAAACTGAGTTGACAGTGGAATGGAATACTATTGGTGGAATGGACATGAAAAACGAGAACATTGTGAAGTTGAATGTCTAGAATTTGAAAGAATTAGACATTCAACTTCATAATGTCCTCGTTTTTCACGCTAGTGTCTTTCCATTCCACCAATGACATTCCATTCCAATGCCAACTCAACTTAAAATTGTAGCTTCACATTAGCATTTGAGGAGTTTTTTTTTGAAAAAATGTGTATTTTTTCTATCTGGCAGTCTTATTTTACCACATCCACATTGCATTGGAGATGCTCTTATGATGGTGATAATGGTGGATGGTGTGAGGTGCCTTTTTTAACTTAACAAGGTAAATTAAGCTTGATTATGACCCATTCACTGATCTGTTTGTTTCCGTTAGGGGTGGATAAATGTGGGCCGAATCGACCAATCCAACAGGATTTTAACCGATCGAATTAACTAGTTGGATTGGCTTAGTTTTAAATTCCTAAAAACCGATCGGATTGGATTGGTTGTTGGATATGTCATATAAAAACGATTAAACCGAACCAACCGAATTATATGTGTATATGTTATTTTAGTAAATATTTAATATTTTTATATTATTTATAATTATAATGTTTAAATTTTACAACTTTTATTTTTAAAAAAAAATATAAAAATCAAATAGAAAAAAAAATACAAAAAACCTGAACACCAAAAATTTTAAGCTACACTCTTCACAAAACCCTAGTCTTTTTTTTCCATTCCCATTCCCATTCCTCTTATTAATCTCTAAATGGTGGCCTATCATTTTTCTGAAAACAAAAAGGTGTATTTTTTTTAAGTGTTAAAAATAATTATAAAAAAGAATTTTTTTAGAATGGATGCATGTTCTACTTTTAAATTTCTAAACATAAATGAATATTGTAACTTGTAAACGACATTGGGAGAAAAAAAAAATCATCGACTAAAACCGACCATTCAATCCGATCCAAACCGAATCTAATCGGTTTGGACAGAAACCGATCCAATTAAAGTTCGGATTGGTAGTGGATGGAAATGTAAAAAAATCGACCTAATTTGGATTGGTTGTGGATGGTTGAAATTAGTTCGGACACCGACCGATGTCCACCCCTAGTTTCCGTGGTAGATATCGGCTGAAAACGTGAAGGACCAAACAGAATCATCTTTGCTAAAATGTGAATGTAGAATCAGGGTCGGATCTGAGAAAAGGCAGTCAAATTTCAAGAGACCTTATATATTTTCTCTATCTTTTTGTGTTTTTCTTCATTGCCATATAAGTGTTTCGGATATATTTTCTCTCTCTTTTTGTGTTTTTCTTCATTGCCATATAATAAGTGTTTCGGGAATGCTTATAGGCATTAGTCCTGATCTGGATACCATAGAATAATTTAATTGTAGTTGGTCTTATTGTAATATTTTTTGCAATTTAATAAGAAGAAAAAAAAGATTGAGTTGTTATTCGTTTTTAATATTAATATTTAGTGTCTCATTTTTAGGAGTTTGCCTTCGACCCTAAAATCTCAGATCCAACCCTGTGTGGAATGGTGGGTTATTTAGGGATAAACCCTCCTTTGAAGTTCATGAACCATGCATGGCCATCTAAATGACATAGAAGTGCACTGTACTTGAAGCTGCAATATCTACCAGCTGGTGAAGTTATTTTACTTTCAGTTCTTTTATTTAGTGCATAAGAAAAAGAAAGAAAAAAACAAACAAACAAAGAGAATTATAGAC
Organism: Macleaya cordata; assembly: GCA_002174775.1. NCBI lineage: Eukaryota > Viridiplantae > Streptophyta > Magnoliopsida > Ranunculales > Papaveraceae > Macleaya > Macleaya cordata. Next base: position 394,080 of record MVGT01001412.1, on the reverse strand, counting down.
TTTACCCCCGGCCCTATTTTTTGGGGGGTTAAATTGTTCTACCTTTTCCTATTATAAAACCTCTGTAATTACTACCCCAGTCATTTGATGATCTTAATAATTGTTCTATTTGTCGAAATGGACAATATATATTTGTAGGCATCGCTCAGTTGGAGTGTTAAAGTCGTTGGGATGGAACCAACGACCTAGGTTCAAGCCTTTTTACATACAAATCTACTGATCCTAAAAAAAAAATAGTCAACATATACTTGGATGTGGAAGACCAGTTGTTAGAGTGGTTGGAAACATGGTTGTCCAAAGTGTAGGTCTTGGTATCGAATCCCACAAAGGGGGTTCATCTTTAATTTAAGTCCAATTCAAAAAAATATGAGCTATGCACGTAGCAAAATCTTTTCACCAGAAAGCATTAGCTGCCAATATTCATGTGCCATAATTAGGCCCATAACAACATGTTAGAATTGGTCATATACTACATTCTTGTTCAACAATATTCACATTTAGAACATACAGAAGAAAAAATGAACCTAATTTAACCTTCTCTATCTACCTGAAGTAAAAAAAAAAAAAAACAAAAAGATTACTCTGCAATTAAATTATATATATTCTATAGTTCAAGTGTTTTACTACACCTCTAATTAATAATCTCATTTTGGACATTGTATAGGAGGTGGGCACAAATTTAAATCAGACTTTTTTTTTCCTTTTTGCAACAAAAGTTAGCAACGACTCCAAACTGTTGCCATTCATTTCGAAAAGAAAAATGCAACGTTTCCAGTGTGGCTATTCTTTTGAGAATGACTTGCAATGGCTTGCAAAAATATAATTGCAGTGGCAGCAAACTATTGTCAATAACCATTTTTCAATTAACTTTTGATAGCATTAGATGTCTTATAATTAATTGATTTTTTGTAAGAATAATCTATATGGCAGAGGAGAACAATCTTACAAAAAAAAAAAATAAGTTGTTAGTTCGCCCCTATATGGGCCCCACAAACCAATTTAAAGGTGAGCACATAAAGAGCATATACAAATGGAGATAGAGGATCTGCTCTAGTTGCTAAATCCTATTTGCAATACCTTAAAATACTTGTTAATGGTAATCGCAACGTCTAAAAACTGTTGCTATTTTTTCCTGGCCCCTTTGAATTCCACTACGCGCACCCATATATTGTAAGTTGAATTTTGATAGTTCTTTTTATCTCACCTGATTCACATATGGGAACCGGCGGTGTTATTTTGTGTGACCATTCAAGTATTTTGTCGAGGAGCCAGTAGAACACTGCAAAACTGATTTTGAGGACTGATGATAACCGATAAGTACATCAAGTTTTACCAGATTGACCCAGCCAAATATAGAAAGTCAAAAGTACGGTCCAATGTAGGATTTGGGGCAATTTTAGACGACGTTTTTGGATCATAAAGTAACAAACTTCTGTTCTTCTGTATATAAATCCAACGTCACAAAAAGTCAACTTTTATTCATTCATTCATTCATTGTTTTCTGTTGTTTTTATAAATCCAACCCACATTGTTTGTTGTTCACATAGAATTACAAATTGAACTACTTTCATACAAAATAATTCTCCAAGTACTTGGATCCAACGGCTATAAGTCCTCAGTTTTGTTGATTAATTTTAACGTAGCAACGGTCAACAAAGAGGATATTTCAATGTGGAATATATTCGGACCAACCGGTTACCGATTATGAATTTATGACTCGAAAGATAGACGTTGGACCAGTCTTATTAATTCATGATGGAAACTTAAAATCACTTTGGAAAATGCTAAACTTACTGTATTTTCTTAATGCAAATTTTACTTCCTAGTCATCCCACGGTTCTCAAATAATTTCATACCCTTCGTGATTTGCGTCATTTTCAAATTGCCTTAAATACCCTCCTAAATAGCCTTTGCGGTAAAATGAGTCTCTAGCCACATTTGCATTAATTGGGCCAAAAGTCGGTCACAGAAAGTATTTTTCATAAGGCCGCATATATTTTCACACGAATTTTTACTAAATACACAACTTAAATTTTATATTACCGGTTTCATACAGTCGACAATACAAAATAAATAATTTGACAGTTTTGTAGAGCCGACAACATAATTATAAAATGGCATGGTTTCTTTATTCTTTTTCTTTTGATGCCAAAATGGTTTGTCATTTTTATACAACTTTTATGTCATTTTATAAAATTTGTAACCGTTGGTTTTAAGTTCGACGAATAATTCAACAAAAAAATAATACAGATATAATAAAAAGTTATGTGCTTAAAGGCAGTTATGTGTTTCTCACACGCCTTTTAATTTGTGGTGTATCTAAGCCTTGTTGTAAATTGGGCATTAGTCCCTCATCAAAAAAAATAAAAAGTTATGTAGATTTATCCTAAGCCTGTTAAAAATTACAATATCAAGACTAGTCTTGGCAACGGGTCAGGTTATGGTCTATCCTAGGTAGGTTAGCGGATTGGTGGGTCAAGGTTATCAAATCCTAACCCTAATTAATTTATGAAATAGATTAATTTTCAAATCTAAACCCTGACTAATTCAACTTATTTCTATATTTAATAAGAAAACGAGACGGGTTCAATCCCAATTCTAAGAAATTTAAAAGAATAACGGGTCAGAAATGTTCAATCTTAATCTTGATTCGTTTAACTAGAGGGTTAATTAAGATTGAATTTAAGAGGTCGGTTAGGATAGGGTTGGTAGATTACGATTCATTTGGTCTGGTCTAATGAAGACTTGATTATACGTCATGGTAGTGCAAGAGGGGTGGTGTCATGGTTGTGAAGAGAGTGGGGCCCGCTTTTGTCAGTGTTTGGCGAATAAACAGACCTTGACATTTCACACGGACTACGTAAAGAGACGCTAATGTTATGGGATTTTGTTAACATGTGCCTTAGGGCACATGTTAAGCTTTTTAGTTTTGTGTTTTGTTTAGTTTCTTAAGGTTGTCCAAATAGGCTGATTTTTTGAAATGTGTGTTATTTATACTATTTGGATCATATTTATAAAAATTAGCTCAATCTGAGTCCTCTAGCACCCTCTAGCACCACGAAGACTTAATTTAGACTTTAATAGTATGAATGAATGGCTGACATTTAAAGTGATTTGTTTAGAGGGTTATATGTCTCTGATTGAGCTGATTTTTTGTAGACATCTTATAAATAATGATAATATTATGCTTACAAAAATTCAGCTGATTTGAAGACCTATAACTTGCAAAACAATTCCTTCAAAAACATCCTTATCGTGTGCCCTAAGGGCACACGTTAACAAGACCCAATGTTATGTACATAGAAGAAGAGTTGGTTTGGTCTGGTCTGCTCTTGGTATTACTATGTGGGCTCGTGTTTACTCCGCTGTCAATTTTTTTTTTTGTTTTTTGTTTTTTTGTGATGTTAAGACTAGTTCACAGAATCGTGTCACGTAGCCCTAAATAATAACGTGGCATTATTCTATTCGTTGATGAACAAACATGAAACATTGTCATCAAACTAGAAATAGTCAAAACCTGGTGGTGGTGTGTTTTGGTGGGGTCGTTGACTCAGATAGTCAAAAAGCGTTACAGCTAGCAGGACTAAAAATCCCGTTTTCTCTGTTCTTTCTTGATTTCAAATCCCACCTACGTATCCCCTTTTCTTTCTACCTCATCTTGGAACGGTTCATTTTCGATCTCTATCTAGAATTGTTGAACCTAATTGTCCACCAATTTTTCCACATTTCTACATTAATTTTGCTTGCATCAATATGACATCAAAATAAGGACTTCGAGGGTAACTGGTGTTTATTATGAATCTGATTTTGTATTGTGTATTTTGATTTTTAAGAATTTTAAAGTAAATCTATTGAAATTATAAATTTAAGTACGATAAAAGTTTATTTCAAATTCAATTCAATTTTTTGGATAAATATTTATTTTAAAATTTTAATTCCGCTAAGAGATAATAGTATTTAAACGAAGTCAGATTAAAGCACCTGACTTGAAATCAATTCATGACTTGTACATCCTGTTAGGCCTTCATCAAAATTATCAAATTCAAATACACTCGTTTTGAAAGCTTGGGCATTTCTAGTGGGAAATCTAAAAATGGACCCCTAAAATTAGAAAATCCATGATGAAAAGGTGTTTTGCTCTAGTGGAGAATCCCTAAAAATAGGTGAAGAAACAAAAAAAAATAGAGAAAAAAGAAGAGAGAGAGAAAAAATCAGTTGAGATATGTTATGCTCCTTTATTTAAAGAGAAAAAATAGAAAAAGTGGGAGAGAGAAATAAATTTCCTATTATTTAGGAATTAAATATTGAGCATGTAGTTAATGGGATTAAGGTGGAGTTAATGGGATGAGCGATGCGCACGCTCATCCCATTAGCTCCTCCACTAAGGATCCTTAAAACGGTGGAATGTGATCTATTTTTAAGGGTTAAGTGTTCCCACTAGATCAAGCAGTTTTCATGCTCCCACTAGAAATGCCCTAAGGCACCAAATTCCAAACATGAGGCAGAGTACGTAGAAGTATCTATATCTATATCTATACTATTATAAAATACAAATACTTAAGTGAAGTCTATTTTATCAAAATTTTCTAAAATATCCTTATGTGTATTTTTCTATTAGCAAATTGCATATGCATAATGGGTCCGGTTCCTGGGACGCATGAGTTTGACGCATGGTTTCAACACATATGCGAAACCCTTAATTTGAAAGAATCCAAGGGTTGTAAATATAGATGATGTGGCAGTTCTTTCTACCTCTTTATATGGCTCGGCTCACTTGGCTCCACATTTTTTAACCCATCAAAACTCTAAAAACAGTAAATCTGTCCGCCGTTTTTTTGGTAAGTGATCGAATCCAGGCCACTTGGCTCCAAAGTCCTCAATATATCCCCTTCTTCTCCAACACTTCATTATTTTAGGATTTTTTTTACAGGAAGTTGCAGGTTAAATTTTTTATGAAATACTGAAAAAGAAGAGATCGACGATTAGAACTTGAGTAAGATCGGACTTGCTCCAAAAAATCATCAAACTCATCTCTCTCTCTCTTAGGGTTCTTTTAGAATTTGAGAAAGTTTTAATGGATACAAATTAAACGTGAGTTCAATTGCCATAGATTCAAGAATCTAACGCGATTTATGATTCAACATTTTTAGGTTGGAGTAATCAAACCCCCCATCTAATTCTACATCAATCCACTGAAATATTATTTACATAATTAATTACTTTTATGCATTTCTAAGAACATGTGACGAAATTTCAATACCCAGAGTTGTTTTATACAGAGGATAATTTATGTTATTTAACTATTTGATAAAATGATTAAAAGATGATGCTGGTTAATTTATGCTAACTAAAATAGATCTCATTTGATTTTTCTGTGATATTAAGTTTTTCATTAATTTGTTCACAATGAACTTCCAATCAACATTTGATGCATCAACATTTTCTGGAATTGATTTTATGTTTTATCTTTTTTCTGTTTGTTTTTTAGGGTGATTTTTATGGAGAGGAGATCATCATCACGAAACACATACACATATAACAATAGATAGTAACTATTACAACATTTAGACTTTGGAGCAACTGATGAAAAAAACGGCGGCAGATTTTGAGAAACTTTCTAATCAGAAACTTTAAATCCTTAATCAACGATAGGTAGATTTACTTTTTTATTTTTTTGAGTTTTGATGGGTTAAAAAATTTGGAGCCAAGCCGAGCCATATAAAGAGGTAGAAAGAACTACAACGTCATCTATATTTACACCCTTGGATTCTTTCAAATCAATGGTTTTGCATGTGTGTTGAAATCATGCGTCAAATTCATGCGTCCTAAGAACAGGACCCATATATAATTGTAAATTATTTATCGAATGGAGAGCATAGTTGGTACTAAATAAAATTTTAGCATTAAATAACTCCACTATAACATTAAATGAACGACATAATTCATTAATAAACAACAACTTTAATAATTGAAAACACGTGCAATGTACGTCTTGTTCAAATAAGACAGATTCATTCAATCTATTCAAACTAGTAAAATTTACACAAGTCGAATTCAAATCAC
>MVGT01001412.1:323599-387934 GCA_002174775.1 Macleaya cordata | reverse complement strand
AAAATAAAAAAAAAAAAAAAAAAAAAAAAAGTAAAAAACTAGCACCTCACTCATCAATATTGTAAAAAATGGAACTGTGTCGGTTTATATTCCAACAAAATTGTTGACCCCCACCTGCTTATTTTGAAAATGAATTCAAAGTTGAAAGTGAAAGGGTCTCCTTCCTTTCATGAATTTCTCTACCTAGTCTCTCTTCCGTACTTATATATATATATATAATGTTTCAAGTTCTCTCTCTAGCTAGCTTTGAGCACAAAGCATGCACTAATTATAATAAAACTACATCATCATCTGCAACTAAGTGACTGAATGTGATCAGTTTGACACACACAAAAAAAAAAAAAATGAAGTTTGGAAAGGAGTTCAAGGCTCAAATGGTGCCGGAATGGCAAGAAGCTTACATGAACTACGAGTTCCTAAAATCACTTCTCAAAGACATCCACCATTTCAAGAACCAAAAACGATCATCAGCGGCCGCCGCAGTTCCTACCGGTATAAATCGACAGATGACCCGGTATAGAGCCTTCAGTGGTTTATTACATCGTAACCATAGCACTACTACTACCTCATCACCATCCTCATCATCTGCTGCAGTAGTAGTATTAGGAGATCATCATCATAATAATAATCATCATGACCATCATCATCATCATCATCATCATCATCATTATCATGATCATGGTGACGTTGAGGAGCAACATGTTATACTAGTAAAGAACCCGACACATCGACAAGTAGGCTCCAAGGAGGAGGGTCATTATCAGACTAAATTCTTGATGACTTCTGATGAAGGAGGTGAGTATGAACTTGTGTTCTTTAGGAGACTTGATGATGAGTTCAACAAAGTTAATAAGTTTTATAAAGATCAAGTTGAGGAGGTGATGAAAGAGGCTGATTCTTTGAATAAACAAATGGATGCCTTGATTGCTTTTCGGGTCAAGGTTGAGAATCCGGATGGGATGGGGTTCGATTGGACGGTCGAGATGAATCGACTTTCTTCAGATGTTGCTGCTGCTTCCACCATGGTCAGGTCATTCTCTACACCAAATAGTACTGCAGCTACTAGTAGTACTGCTAGAACAACCACCAGCAAGTCGTCAAGTGCATCCTGTAGAGAAGGTAAGTTACCTAGACCTAGCTAGCTAGCTAGCTACCTCCAATTTTGATGTTTATATTTAGAGCCATATTGAAGACTGCTTAGGAAAAGACTAATGTTGTGGGTACTAAAATTTGGTTCAAAAAAACACTTTCAAGTATGTGGTAGTTGAAAAAGAGACTTGGTCGAATCAAAAATTTTAAATCATGTTTCTTCTCATTCGATACATCATTTAAGAATGCTTTCGGAGAACAAGTTTTAATTTTTGGTGATCTATAATTGCCATTATCCATTGGTTCGTAACCAATGGTAAAATAGATTACCAATGACTAATTAACAATAATAATAATAATAATATTAATCCAAACAAATACATAAAAAAAAATTTCATTTTTGTAAACAATAATAATGAAAAAAAAATTCCAATAAAAAAGTGGCAAAATTAAGGAGAAAAAAAATTTGCGCGCCAGGTAGGGGTCGAACCTACGACTTTCTGCTTAGGAAACAGACGCTCTATCCACTGAGCTACAGGCGCTTTTCTTATGAAGTGTAGTCAATTGATTTTTCTAATAATCTTAGAACAGCCATTTTCTTATATAAGTTTGCAAGTTAAAACAGAAGGAATAATTTCATGGCAAATATTTGCAGGAAGGGTGGTACTACATATGAACGCAATAGAACAGATTGATGAGAGCAACGAAGGATCTCAATCAGAGCACTCATCGAGGAGTGGTGGTGGCGGTGGCGGTGGCGGTACTACTACTACTACTACTACGTCTACAACTACTACTAGTACTACTTTTCCCGAGGGTACTACAAAGCGGCCGCACCCTAACAACAACAACAACAAAAACAACAAGGCTTCCCCTAGGCCACCTCCATTGCAAGTCCTTAACCGGGTGAAGTTCAACAACACATTGGAAACTCCTCGCTCTACCATTAAAGGAATTCTCAATGTTAATAGTAACAAGGACATAGAATTGAGTTTTCATAAAGAGAATCTCAGGAAAATCGAAAAACAACTCCGACGGGCGTTCATCGAGTTCTATCAAAAGCTTCGACTTCTCAAGAGCTAGGTAATCTTTTATATATGTTTAAAACTTAATTACGTTCTTCATTGAAAATATCTTGGGGTGGTTTTTTTTTTTCTTTTTTTTTTTGTAATTGGAATTGACATTTTTTGCTCGATGGCAGCTTTCTGAATCTCTTGGCCTTTTCGAAGATCATGAAGAAATATGACAAAGTAACAAAAACATAAAATGTGTATGTCGGGATCGGGTCTATTGCTTGGAAGGCAATTATCCTAACCGTTGGACTACAAACACTTATTTGAAACATCTTCTCTCAAATTTTGATAACCTAAAACCATTGCATCTTGGGAAGAGAAAACTGTCACTTGACATTGTATCCTGCATATATATGAATATGGAAGATTTTTCATGTACTAAATTTTTTTCAATCTGTTGAAGCTGCAGATCACTTCAAGAAGTGCATCTAAATCTTACTTAAACATGGTGGACAAGTCGTACCTCGGCAGCTTCGAAGGGGTAATATTTGAATCTTCATCATTATAGTTATCAACTACATAATGAAGGAATCATACTGATTATGATTTATCATCATATTTACCTTCTACATTGATATTAACTGGCTATTTCGTTCGTCTTCGATCACAACCTTTGGATGATTATATATAGAAATGAAAAAAGAAGCATCAGATCATCAATGAGTTTGCCTAGCTTGTCTTACACCAACATTTCCAATATAACTAAGTTGGCTGTTTTTGTTTGGAATGTTTTGCCTTACAGGTTACTAGGCTCATGGAAAGGGTGGAGGCAACATTCATTAAGCACTTTGCAAACTCGAATCGTAGTAAAGGCATAAGCATCTTGAGACCGAAAAAAAAGAAAGAAAAGCATGGCATAACATTTTTCTTGGGTAAGATTTCTACATTTTCATCTCTTTGATGGTATTCCAAAATGAAGAAAAAAGAAATACCTCTCTCTTGTTTTCATTAAAACATAACTAGATGAATCTTGAATCTGTTTATTGCTATTTTCAGGTGTGTTCTGTGGCTGCACAGCAGCTCTAATTGTTGCGCTTATAGCGATCATACATGCTCGAAACATCATACGAAAAGAGGGTAGTGCTCAATACATGGAAAACATGTTTCCACTTTATAGGTAAGTCAGAATTTAACATTCTCTCAAAAAATCTGAACTGTTCTGTTCTTGCCTCTAAATTTCCTCTTTAGAATACAGTTCCATTAGTTCTAATGTTTTGTGCTATGGATCGAATTTAGCTTTTCGTCATTTTTAATTTTTTTAACATGAGGCCTTCCAATTTCTTGCAGCTTTTTTGGATTCATTGTCCTACATATGTTTATGTATGGTGCGAATTTATACGCATGGAAGCGGTACCGAATAAATTATCCATTCATATTTGGATTCAAGCAAGGAACTGAATTGGGTTACCGAGAAGTCTTACTCCTCAGCTCAGCTTTAGCAACACTTGCACTGGCTAGTGTACTCGCAAATCTCGATATGGAGATGGATGACAAAACCAATGATTATAAAGCATTGACTGAAATACTCCCTCTTGGATTAGTTATAGTAAGATATTAAGACTGCTTGATCAAGTTATAGAAGTTTAAATTAAACTGAGGTTTAATAGCTTTTTTTTTTCCAATTTGCAGCTTGTACTTCTCATAACGTTCTGTCCGTTCAATATCATTTATCGCTCAAGTCGTTACTTCTTACTAAGATGTGCATTTCACTGTTTCCTTGCTCCTCTTTACAAGGTAGAATGACGGATAATTTCTACACGAAACAGTAGAAAATATGATCCTTAATAGTACTATGTCTTCTCATTTTCTTTTTCTTCAACAGGTCACTCTACCAGATTTTCTCTTGGCCGATCAGCTAACCAGCCAGGTTTGACACAATCGCCGAACTATTTCAAATTGTACAACATATACCATTAATATGTATATGTTTTTGTTAATCTATTTGGAACAATCAATGACTCTGTTCTTCATTATGAACTATTCTGTTTCAGGTCCAAGCCATTAGAAGTCTTGAATTCTACATTTGCTACTATGGTTGGGGAGACTTCAAACATAGGAACAACACTTGCAAAGATAAAGATGTTTACAACATTTTCTATTTCATATTGGCCGCAACTCCGTATTGGTCTCGTTTTCTTCAGGTTAGGTTTTTCCTTCTTCTTTATCAAAATTTAAGGTCCAAATTATGTTAGTTTCCAAACTCACTGATTCTAAGTTGCTGTGTCTTAGTGCCTCCGACGAATGTACGATGAGAAAGATTCAATGCAGGGATATAACGCGTTGAAATACTTATCGACGATCGTAGCTGTTCTCATGAGGACTGCTTACACTAGGCGAGAGACAACGGGATGGTGGGTTTTGGCATGGATAAGCTCAGGCATCGCAGCGATCATAAGCACATATTGGGACCTTGTTATTGACTGGGGGCTCCTTCAGAGGAACTCTAAAAATCGTTGGCTGCGAGACAAACTACTTGTCTCAAGAAAAAGTATATACTTTGGAGCCATGGTGAGTTCTAATGAAACAATTAAACCTAACCATAATGAGATACTAGTATTACATACTTTTTCGTTTAGCAACTAATTAATGCTTTGACACAAAACATTCATTAACAAAAATTTGCAGGTGTTGAATGTTTTGTTGAGATTTGCCTGGCTACAGACTGTGTTGAACTTTAAAGTATCTTTTCTACATGAAGAAGCTTTGATTGCAATCGTTGCTAGCTTAGAGATCATTCGTCGTGGTGTATGGAATTTCTTCAGGTATTTTCTTAGAAGCTAGATCTCATTAAACTCTATTTGTTATAAAATGGAAAAGAGTCTAGATCTCATTAGTCCCGCCATGTTGAAGCTTAATTATCAAGCTTATGACAATGGTGTCTCTGAATTCATTTGTTTTCGATTGTAACGAATAAAACTGTTCTGTTTGGCTGATGAGAATTAAACTGTATATGGATGGATCAGGTTGGAGAATGAGCACTTGAACAATGTGGGGAAGTATAGGGCATTCAAGTCAGTACCACTGCCTTTCAACTATGATGAGGATGAAGATAAGGATGAGTAGGAATTAGTTCAAGAGAATTCAGCAAGAAACACCCCTAAGACTTTTAGTTTAATCCATTGAATTTGTTGCAGAACATATTTAGACATTGCTAATGATGTATAGATCAGTTGATGACAATCTATATACTGTATAATACATTAAGCTAACGCCTTAATTTTTCATTACTCTTTTATATATATATGAAGAAAATCTAAAGATGTAGCAGTCTTTCGAACCCTTTTAAGAATGAGAGCACATCCTCTTCCCCCAAATCATGTCATAAACCTAGCAACGAGTTGGATTAATTAGGATTGACCCTAGGCGGGTTTAGGGCTGGCGGGTCAAGATTATCAAACCCTAACCCTGAGTAGTTTGACATTTTTCTATATCAAACAAGGAAACAAGTTAGAGTTGATTCTAATCCTAGCAGGGTTGAAGGGGTAACGGATAAGAAATGCTCAACCCTAACCCTGACTTGTTTAGTTAATGGGTTGAGTTAGGATAGTGTTTGGCGAGCGGATCATGTTTCGCCCCCTCTGACGGCATATCCCTTTGTTGTTTTCGCCTTTTAGGGCCCATAGATCATTCCTAACAAAAATCAGTATATTCTAAAGCTGTTAACATACGATATCAACAATTTATCGGAGAATCAACTGTTAGGAAATAATTTTTACATCGAGTAATGGACGGTTGATTTTTTGGTCAACTTTTGCTGGGTTTAAAAGATTTAAAATGAACAAATTTTTTTCTGAATATGATCTTTAGGGTGAGGAGAACATTTTTACCAAATATTAGTCGTTACATCATCTTCATGTAGACTCCACAAGACAAAGCCAACAAGGGGGACGGGGAATAAGATGAAACGATAAACCGAACCCTACAAAACACGAGATTTACATATATATATTAAAAAAAAACAAAAAACAAAAAAATAAACAAAAGTAGGATCAATTCTATTAAGGAATAATGTTGATGATTACAGAGATCGGTCACTTTTCAAAACTTCACCCTTAGAGTCACAATGAACAAGAAGTGCCCAACAAGAACAAAGACTTATGTTTTAACTCTCTTTAAACTTTAGGAGTTACAGTATGTACTCTCAATTGGCACCCTATTGGGACGACCTAAAATTCCCTATTTATTATAGATTATGTTAATTCAAAGACCCACCCAAAATGGAAGTTTTCCATGCTATATATAACCTCCTAAAATGCATTCACCAACAAAACCAGTCGACCAACTCTTTGATTTATGAAACGAAAATGATTTTGAAACAAGACTCATAATCTGTCTTGCTAGACAGATGTAGGGATGATGGACGCCACATCAATCTGTCCTACTGGACGGATGTAAGGATCGGTCCCAATAACAATACTGTTTATGAAATATGTATGAAATTAAAATTGAAAAGAAGTCGGGATGTTAAAGTATAGGCGTCAGATCTTGAATATTCAACTCTAGCGATTCTACCATCTCTCAGTAGAATTAAAAAAAGTCTGGTAAATTTTTTTTCTTTCTTTTATTTTTTTATTTTTTTCTGTTGTAAAATGGTATTGACTAAATCTGCTGTCTGCATTTGATCCGATGGTGCACAATCCCAACGGTTTTTCTGAACAGTTCAAATTCAAACAAAAACCAACTTACGAGCTCAAATACCCATGCAGCGTTGAAGACTTGAAAACCGACCGATCACTGCGTTTGATTTTGACGTACAACAACAACAAAAAAACAAAGAAAGAAACGGTGCTTAACTTTCCGCGACTCACTTTATCTCTTTCCCGGTTTCGCCTAACATTTTACAAAACAGCGCTGCCGTTTGGCCCAGATGCTTACGTGGTATGGTGGGTCCCACTGCCAGATAAATTGAAAATCTCCTCAAAACACTTTTGGGAGGGGAAAAGTTGTGGGTCCTACCCTGCCACATAAGTATCTGACATTTGTTTTGTAAGATGGGTGGGTCAAAAAGCTTTATTGTCTTTTGATCTAGAAACTTGATGATACAAATTTTATATAATCTACTTTTAGTCTGGTTGGATACCGATTTTAAGGTATAGATTGAATGGGATCAGGAATTCTAGTTTTCTTAGTCTGTTTGACTGCTAGGAATCCTTAGAAACTTGTTTCTCAGGAAAATATGTTTTCCAGCTAGCAAATCCCTCATTCTAAGTCTCACCTCTCCCTAAAATTTGCAAGGATTTATATTTCCAGGGATTCCATTATGGTTGCCAACCAAACCAAGAGATTCATATTTTCAAGAACTCATTAGTCCCTTGGGAAACATGAATTCTGCATCCAAACATACTATTTATGGACTGACTGTTGTTTCAATTTAAAGTCCAATGGGATGTGGTCAAGTGAGACGCACAACTTTTCTATATTAAACCAGTCTAAATAGTACTTCTCTTTTAAGTAGAGTAGTGCTATGTAAGAAGTGCTATGTATCTGATTAAAAAAATAAAAAATTAGTCGAATTAGAATGCACGATCAGGCAATGAGAAATAAACTCAAAATCACCCTTACATTTAGGTTCCACCCCACCCAACATTAACATTTTAAATAAAACTCAAAAAAGAGTGAAAGACAATAATACCCTCCCTTAAAAAATAAAAAGAGAAGAAAGGGAAGATAAAGAGAGAGAGAGAGAGAGAGACGAGAATGGAGGAGATGAAGATCAGACTTTCGGAGGTGCGATTTCAACGGAGAAGAGAACCGAGAAGAAAACGCCGTTAAGATCAGAGAAAGAGAGAGAGACAGAGATAGAGAGAGGAAAGAAAAACGAGAAGACGATCGTCGAAGATTAGATTGTTATTCATTTTGAGATCTAGAGTTTTTTTTTCTTTTGAATATTTACTTTGATCTAGATTTTCTATTGCTTTCAATTCCAGATCTGATATCATCATCTAGAGTAGTTATCGATTTGGTTTTCAAAACACAATAACACAGTTGCATCTCATTTGCATACAAGAACACAGTTGCATCTCACTTGCATACAAAAACACAGTTGCATCTCAGTTGCACTTCAGTTGCACAACACTTCACACAATTGCACGACTCTTGCATCTCACTCGCACCTTAGTTGCACAACACTTCACACAGTTGCACGTCACTTGCATCTCAGTTGTACCTCAGTTTTACCTCAGTTGCACCTCATTTGCATCTTAGTTGCATCTCACTTGCACCTCATTTGCATCTCAGTTGCATAACACTTGCACCTCAGTTGCATAACACGTCACTTGCATCTCACTTGCACCTAACTTGCATCTCACTTGCATCTAATTTGCATCTTACTTGCATCTCATTTGCACCTCATTTGCATCTACCTTACACCTCAGTTTTACCTTACTTGCACAACAGTTGCATCTCAGTTGCATAACACTTCACAATTGGACGTCACTTGCATCTCAGTTGCACCTTAGTTGCATAAAACTTCACAGTTGCACGTCACTTGCATATAAAGATGATGAAGAAGATGATGATGAAGATGATCGACGATAGATCTGACTCATCAGCAAATCTGTCTCGCCGAAAAAAATGGTGAAAGCAACCTTCGTATGATCTCTCTCTCTAAAATCACTTGCATATGAAGATGAAGATGAAGACGATGAAGAAAATGATGATGAATATCGCCGGAAAAATAGTGAAGCTAGACAACCTATGTTCGACTCTCTCTCTCTCTCTCTCTCTCTCTCTCTCTCTCTCTAAAATTTATCTCTTTATTACTTCTTTAAATTTTAAATAAAATAAGGGCAAATATGTCAATAAAAAATACATAAAACAAAGTCAAAGAGTTGAAAATAACATGTGTACATAAGACAAAAAAATTTTGGGTTGGATTTAAAAAACTAAAGTTGGGTGGGGGAGAAGTGAAAGCCAACCTAAAAATGGGATTCTAGACCAATTCCATCATGCACGATCCACAACTTTTATGCATTTACAAAAATTTCACAATTTAAAATATGACACAAATTTTACATAAATTATGGGATCATGCATTCTGAATTGCTTTTTTCCAAACATTTAACTAGCCTATCAGACAGGGTAATCCATCAAATTAATTTTTTTAAATTATATTGTTGGATTTTCGAAATCGACGGGCTACTTGGTTAAATATTAGGTGGAAAGGGTAACATGTATTTGTTTAGAGAAGAAAGGGTAACATGTTTGGGAGGAAGTATGTGGTCCAAAGTTGAAAAAAAAAATTCCTCTTACGTCTCGGGCCAGGTCTAGCGCGGTTTTTTTCGTTTAACGTCACATAAAAAAATATTTGATCTTTATCTCTTCTAGAGATTTTCCACCGTTGATTGATTGATTCTCCATAGATTTCACATGAGTCAAAATGGGGCTAGAAGAAGAAAATTCAACTAATTGTCAAACATGTGGACCAGAAATTTTTTTTTTTTGAAGAGATCCGCATCCGCCTGATGTGGACCAGTTTTCGCCTTGGACTGATAATTTTATCACGTGCCCTATTGCATGCCATGCATCGTTTAATTGAGTTTCATAATTAGCTGAATTTTTGTAGATATGGTCCAAAGGGCACACGATAAGGTTATTTTCGAAGGAGTTTTTTTGCAAGTTTGAAGTCTTCAAATTAGCTGAATTTTTGTAGACATAATATTATTATTATTTATAAGCTGTCCACAAAAAATCAGCTCAATTAGAAATATCTAACCCTCCAAATAAATCACTTTAAATGTAAACCGTTCATTCACACTATCAAAGTTTAAATTGAGTGTTTGTGGTGCTAGAGGGTGCTAGAGGTCTCGGATTGAGCTGATTTTTTAGATATGGTCCAAATAGTATAAATAATATACATATCCAAAAATCAGCCCATTTGGACAACCTTAAAAAACTAAACAAAATACAAAACCTAAAAGCTTATCATGTGCCCTTATGGCACATGTTAACAAAATCCCATTCTAGAATCCAATTACTAAAAATAATTAATCATCAATCATGTTATGTACGGCTCATAATTTAGTAGAAAGTACTTAAAAAGAGATTATTACTGTACGAAAATGACTTACAGATCACAATCCAACGTCTAGAAATCAATCAAACTGGATCGGATCTTCATGATCTATATTATTGGGATATGATTTGGAAATGTTCCTTCAAAAAAAAAAAGAAAGATATGATTTGGAAATGTTATTTTAGGTCAAAAATGAAATTTTTTATAGTTATTATACATAATAATATATTAGTTACCAACTTGCCATGCACAACATGTTACCAGTCCAAATCCTTTGGCCTCAATATTCTGTGTCTCTCCTTATCCCTATGTTGACTTTGCATTGTGGGATCTATTAGAGACGATCTAATAGTTGAAGTTTTGTGAAATTGTTCTCCTCGCCTTATAGATCATTCTCACAAAAAATTAGTCAATTCTAAAACTTTTAATTCAATAAAAAGCTGATTGTAAAATCAACAGTACAGTTCAGTATTTAAAATAAAAATAATTTTTTAACGACTAATTTTACAATCAACTTTTGATAGGATTAGAAGTTTTAGAATAGGCTAATTTTTGTGATAATTATTATCTATAGGGTAAGGAAAACATTTCATAAAATCTCGTCCATTAGATCGTTCTTATGTGGCCCAACAATGAAAAATTAGCAAGGGGACATGGAGGACAGAGGATGTTAGGGCAAAAGGATTAAAATCTCATCCTTTAGATCGTTACGTGTATTTTTTTGGTTGGTAGCTTCAAATTTTGTTTTCTCCATCTAATTTTGGTTGTGATCTTAATCGTGACTGGTTTAATCCAAATCTTTTGATTTTCTTTTCTCTTTTTTCTTTTTTTTTTTTGTTTGAAACACTTTAAAAAAAATCTTAAACTCTAGCTAAGCTTATCCTAATCTATACTCAAATTTTCATCAGTACTGTTTCGATTTTCTCCTCTTCTTTTTTCTTCTTTTTATCTTTTGTTTTTTCCTAACTTTAAAAATCTTAAATTCTATTAGCTAAGTTTGGAACTGATTCAATTTGAGCCGTCTCTAGGTGCCTTAAGTTATGTGGTCTATTTATACCGAGGAAAGAAAATCCCATGCCTCATACACAAATGCACTGATTTTTATATGTTTCACACATTTTATTATTACACTTTGTTATACTTGTTGTGTAGGCCCTATTAAAAAAATATTCAATGGTTATTTTTTAAAATATAGTTTGCTTATTTTTGTAGATCAAAATCAGCGCTTCGATTATTTTTGAGTGAATCTACAACTAAATATAAAAATAAATTCAACATAAAAGTATAAGTCGCGTAAGAAATACGTGTAACGTTATTAACAAAGCTTGTCTCGTTTTTAGTGGAAAGGAGTGATCCATTGGTTGCACAAATCGACCCTGGTATAGAATTATTAGCCAATAATAGGTCAAATTAATTAAAAGAGTTGCGGCGGGGTTGACGGATTATGATGATGCAGGGTGTAAATCAAAATAGCTTACTTAACAAATAGAAGATAACGATTTCTCTAAACTAATACTTTTATTAATAAATCAAAACTACCGAATTAATTCTCTTACAAAGCTTGTTTAAAACCTAAAATAGATGTTCAAATACTTCTAAACCAACTAGAAGTCCAAAATAGAAAGTAGAATATTAAAACTACTCATTTTTAAGTCCTAAACGATAAAATTTGCTCAAAAAACAATTAGGCAAACCCTTATAGCCTTAGAGAATGTTTGTTTTTTTGCCACTACTCAGTGGCAGACCAACACAAAATAACTTTTATTTTTAACTACTAATAATTAGTGGTAGTAAGAAGTAAATTTTTAATTTTAGGCCTTAAACCCATTAAGTGGTAGTAATTGATTGAATACAGTTTATTACCACTTAATGAGCTATTTTTTTTACTTCAAATTAACCTCTCTTGACCTTTTTCAACGAAGTTGGGTCACAAGCCTCGAGATACACTAGCTTAATCATCAAATCAGGATGAATTTTGCCAAATCCACCAATCTCATACTAGCTAGATGATGATGTGTGGCTGAGATTGTTTCTCCTAGGCTTCACACCAAAAAAAAATACAGTAGCAAAATTATACTCTCATATATGCTATTCATAATGAAAGCAGTAGTGTACTGTGGATATTGTCTTGCTTAATGAAATTCTCTGGTCTTATTGGATGGCGATCGAACAGTCAACTAGTCAAGAAAATTAAAGTACGGTCGTTGAAAGATAAAATAAAAAAATAAGTTTCATTTGAAAAATGAGGGATGTCATTCTTATCTGACTCAATAATTAATCGATATTAGCACTTTTTCTTGGGGACCCATTTTTTTTGTTTTTTTAATAATAGAGCACTTTTTCTTAGGGACCCATTTTTTTTGTTTTTTAATAATAGAGAAGCTATATTTTAAGGGTCTTGTTAACGTGTGCCCTTAAGGCACACGATAAGGATGTTTTAGAAGGGAATGTTTTGTAAGTTACAGGTCTTCAAATCAGCTGAATTTTTGTAAGCATAATATTATCATTGTTTATAAGATGTCCACAAACAATCAGCTCAATTAGAGATATCTAACCCTTTAAACAAATCACTTTAAATGTCAGCCGTTCATTCATACTATTAAAGTCTAAAATTAAGTGTTTATGGTGCTAGAGGGTGCTAGAAGACTCCGATTGAGCTGATTTTTTCTGATATAATCCAAATAGTATAAATAACATATATATCAAAAAAAAATTAACGTGGACAAACTTAATAAACTAAACAAAACAAAAAATCAAAAAGCTTAACATGTGCCCTAACGGCACATGTTAACAAAATCCATATTTTAATAGAACATCAGAAAATAAACCAATTTTAATACAAGAAAGATCCATGTTACTTCTGATTCACATTACATATATATACCTACTCCATCATCATCTCCATTAAACCAATTAAATCTGATCGTGCATCTACCTCTTACTCTCTCTCTCTCTTTCTCTCTCTAACTTTCTCTCTTTCTCTCTCTAGATCTCTTTCTCTCTTATCTATATAAGCTGTCAAAAATAATCTGTCTGTACAGTACTGAACTTACAAGAACCATAGCCATAGTTAGCTAGCTAGACAGAGAGAAATAATGAAGTTTGGGAAAGAGTTTTCATCCCAAATGGTGCCAGAATGGCAAGGAGCCTACATGGATTACACATATCTCAAGTCCATACTTAAAGACCTTCACCTTTTCAAACTCAAAAACAACCACCACCACCACCACCACCACCACCACCATAATCATGGTGGCGCCAGTGGTGGTCATCATGGGCCTCATGGCTTAGCCCGAACTTTGTCATTATACAGATCCTTCAGTGGTTTATTACGTAACCATAGCATCTCCAAACCTACTACATCCTCTGCCACAGTTGGAGTAGTAGTAGGATCAAATGATCATCATCATGATATTGAAGAACAGCAAGTCATATTAGTCCATCCAATAATGCATGATGGCCATCATCAAGATCATCATAACCATCATCATCATCATCATCATAAGTATGAGACAAAGTTCTTGATGTCATGTGAAGAAGGAGGTGAATATGAACTTGTTTTTTTTAGGAGACTTGATGATGAGTTCAACAAGGTTAATAAATTTTACAGAGATAAAGTTGAGGAGGTGATGAAAGAGGCTGCTTTGTTGAATAAACAAATGGATGCTTTGATTGCTTTCCGGCTGAGAGTTGATTATCCAGATGATCATGGCAAGTTGTTATTTGAACAACTCAGTAGAGATATCGCCGCCTCTGCAGCGGCGTTATCCGCTTCTACCCCCACCAGTCCCGGCAGCCCTAGAGCCACCGGTAAGTCCTACTATAGTACTCTAGTACTCTACTGTAAATATTTACTTTTTAATCTGCACAATCTTCAAGATACGCGCGCGCACAGCCGTACGCGTTTTTGCTGCTACAGAATGATGGTAGACAGCTCATCAATATCACTGCCTGGTGCCTACTATGCACGTGACGTAGTAGGCATCAACGTACGATATGCACCATGTCATCATTGTTGTTTGTTTGTTACTATAGGGCGTCTTTACCTGCTATTTCGACCTATCAACTTACAAAAGTTGTGGGCCATGCATGTTCGGTACTACTGTCATGCAAATTGAAAAAGATAATAATATCCTACGTAATAACTTATATAATAGAAGGATTTTGTTAAGCTTTTTCGTTTTATATTTTGTTTAGTTTCTTAGGGTCCGTTTGGTTCGCGATTGAAAGACTTGTTTTCAAAAACTAATTTACACTTAAATTAACTACATTTTGTATCACATCTAAAACTATTCTTTTGACTTTGCTATAAAATACTTAATGATTTCATTGAAAATAAATAAAACAACATTTTTTTGTTTTGTAAAATCATACATGATTTTATTGGAAATCCTAAAACAGTTTTGGATGTAGTACAAAATGCATATTAGTTTAGATGTAAATTAGTTTTTGAAAATAAGTTTTCCAATCGCGAACCAAACGGGCCCTTAAGGTTGTTCAAATTGGCTGATTTTTTGATATGTATGTTATTTATATTATTTGGATCATATTTAAAAAAATCAGCTCAATCGGAGTCCTCTAGTACCCTCTAGCACCATAAACACTTAATTTAGACTTTAATAGTATGAATGAACGGCTGACATTTAAAGTGATTTGTTTAGAGGGTTAGATATTTCTAATTGAGCTGATTTTTTGTGGACATCTTATAAATAATGATAATATTATATTTATAAAAATTTAGCTGATTTGAAGACCTGTAACTTGCAAAACAAATCCCTTCAAAAACATCCTTATCGTGTACCCCATAATAGAAATATAATGGTAGGGTGTATTTACTCTCCCTCATGATTTGCCTCACATACTCTGAAAAAATTAAAATAACAATATAAATAAGGTAAAAGATAGACTTGACATACGACCTAATTTCTTCCAAATTTTATTTGGAGTAAAGCAAGGAGCAACCACCTCATGATCTGGTCTGGATGCTGCTTATCATGTATACCAACTCTTCCAACCTCCTTTTTAAAAATGAGTTAAAAAACTCGTTCCTTGAAGTCTAAAATTAGTCTTTTATTTAACAAATAAATAAATAAATAAAATATGGTTCAGGTTCTTAGGACACAAAGAATTGGCACAGAGATTAAATTTGACAATAGATCAGGTTAGAGTAAATAGAATGTGTTTAAATTTTGTGTAGGGAAGAATTTTAAGTTAGAATTTTATAGAGACTAGGAATTTAATGGAGTTCCCCTGGCATTACCTAATGATTTATCACTAATTCCTATTTTATGAATTTAGGTTTAAGCTTCATGTCCCTGTACGCTAGGGTTCTTTTTAAAAAAAAAAAAAAAAGTTTATCGTCCATTGGTGGAAGTTCCCAAGAAAAAAAAATCCTTTAACCGGCCGAGTGAATCATCCTTTTCTTGTCAAACCTAGATATTCACAATAAAGATTTCGAGATCAAATCACACAAACTTCGATGAAATCTTAGAAACATTGACTTAAATTCCATTATCAATTAAAGCTTCGAATTAATCTACCAAGATTAGGTCTTAAGTGAGGCTTTCGAGATTAAATAGCATTTTCCATGCATACTCGATTGTAGGGTCGTCACAAAGAACAATTAATGCACGTTAACCAAATTTCAAAAATGAAGCAAAAAACGTACATGAGGTATTGGTAAATGCCTACTACGTACTTGTTAAATCCCATTTGTTTGTAGTTGCAAACCAATTAATCCTTTGTCTTTGCTCTCTTTGAAAGTCATGTTTGATTGACGGGAAATAGAATGTCATGTGATTCTAAGTCGATATAGTTTTGATCTCGGAATCACATTCTTAGCAGAGTCAAATTCCCCAAAAAATGCTGGAATGCAAGCCCTAGCGGGTGCTTGAGTTTGCGAATCTGTATTCCCTAGAATTGTTTCTAAATTTATTACGTACAATTTAACCCTTTGGATTCCCATTCTCGTATAGTTGTATAAACAAAACACTAGAATGAAAATGTGGCAGGATTCTTATTCCTATTTTTGATTGAACTAAACAGTTAAATATGCCAGAAAATGTGATTCCCAGATATGATTTCCTTGAGAAATACTGCTCGTTCCCACTAACCAAACATGGCCTATACCATTTTTGGAACAAATTAATTTTATTCATAAAAAAGAACATCAAATATTCTATGAAAATTTCTTCCAGGTCCAAACATTAGAAGTATCACAAAAATAAGACCAACAAAAATTTGAGCTTAATCATTCAATCTTGGTGTGTCCATTGTTCATAGTAGTATTATATGGAGTCTTGATATCCCAAGTTGAAGCTTTTGAGGTTGATTTTATGTTCTATTTCGACTTGATTGAATGTCGATCGAACTACATTTAATTTTAGAATTTCATGCCATTGTGACGAATATGCAGAAATGGTGCATGTGGTGCATATGGATGTGATCGAAGAAAGTACTGAATCAAGCAGCCATGGAAACTATTTAGAAGAAAGTGACCCAAGCAGCCAAGGAAAATATTCAGATGAATCAAATGAGGATATGGGTGTTGATGATGAGACCATAGCTATAAATCACAATAAAGTTGGTGAACAGAAACCGAAAAACATGAAGAAGGCTACTAGACCAGCTCCTGTGGAAATCCTTAACAATGTGAAGATCAACAATACACTGGAAACTCCGCGCTCAACCATAAAAGGCATCCTCAAGATTAACAAGAACGAAGAATTGAGTTTCAAAAAAGAAAATCTAAGGAAAGTTGAAGAACAACTGAAGTCTGCATTTATCCATTTCTATCACAAACTTCAACTTTTAAAGAGCTATAGGTAAAAACTTACTAGGCATTTCACTGTATATTTTTGAATTTTGGGTAGCTTATTTAGTTAACTACTAGTCTAATATGATACTCTCTTAATGGGTTAATCAGCTTTATGAATCTCATGGCATTCTCCAAGATCATGAAGAGATATGACAAGGTCAGATTATCCTCAAATACTGGCTCAAGATTTTTCTCTGTTCCATTTCTAAATTGTTCATGGGCTCAAATGGAATAAGATTTTTCATCAATTTGAATTTTTGATCCATCTATTTCTGCAGGTAACTTCAAGAAGTGCATCAAGACCTTACTTGAACATGGTGGATAACTCCTATCTCGGCAGCTCCGAGGATGTAAGCTTTACATATTTTTCATAATTATCCAATGAAAATTCTCTTAAAAGTAATTGTGAACTATATATAGAAACATCAGCTAACGTTACTACTTGGGTTTCGCTTGTTGAACTCAAATCGCAGGTCACTAAGCTCATGGAGAGAGTGGAGGCTACATTCATCAAGCACTTCTCGAATGCAAATCGCAGTAAAGGCATGAACATCTTGAGACCAAAAAAAAAGAGAGAAAGACATAGAACAACATTTTCCTTGGGTGAGGCTTAAAACAACTACAATACGCTTCAAAGAATCAATCGTAAAAATATTAATAAGAATAAGTTTATTTGCATACATACTTCTTCAATGATCTTAAAAATTGGTAAAATTAAAAAGAAAGGAAGGTCAAACCTGCAATACCGACTTCACGCTTTAATCAATGGGCATTCATTAATCACTGGATCTGTTTCTTAATCTTTGTTATATTTCAGGTTTCTTTTCTGGCTGCACAATTGCTCTGATAATATCCCTTATTTTGGTCATACATGTTAGAAAAATCCTTAAGAAGAATGGCGGTACTCAGTACATGGAAACCATGTTTCCTCTCTATAGGTAAGTTGTACTAATAAATTTTTTACTGTTAACTGCAGAGTACTGCAATACAGAAGTGAGCCTTTAATCCTTGTTTCTTTGTTTAACAAGTCATGATTTTGAACTTCCTTGCAGCTTATTTGGATTTGTAGTCCTACACATGGTCATGTATGCTGCGAATCTATACTTTTGGAGATGTTACCGAGTCAATTATCCGTTTATATTTGGGTTTAAGCAAGGGACAGAGTTGGGATACAGACAAGTCTTCCTACTAAGTACAGGTCTTGCAACACTTGCACTGGCCAGTGTGCTAGCTAACCTGGACATGGAGATGGATGAAAAAACAAAAGACTACAAAAAGTTTACCGAGCTAATCCCTCTAGTATTAGTTGGTGTAAGATATATACTATTACTAGACCAACTTATATATTCTAACCGTCTCTTACTTATCGATGCCATTGTTAACTAGTAATCTCTCTGTGCAGCTTGTACTTCTCATAACATTTTGCCCATTCAACATTGTATATCGCTCTAGTCGCTTCTTCCTGCTGCGAACTGCGTTCCACGGTCTTTGTGCTCCTCTTTACAAGGTAAAGAATGAAGAGAATGTCTCCACAAAAACTCTTAGAAAAATCGGTGGTTAAAACAGTTCAATGATCTTTAAATTCATGCTCTCCTTACTCTTTTTTTCTCTTTTTTCTTCTTCCCCACAGGTCACTCTACCAGATTTTCTGTTGGCAGACCAGTTAACTAGTCAGGTAAGATATCAATGTTGTTCTAGATACCTCGAGATACCATAACATGATTTCTTCTATTGATACAACTAACCAGGATCGCCATTATTCATCTGTTAATTCCACCAGGTCCAAGCTATTAGAAGTCTTGAGTTCTACATCTGCTACTATGGTTGGGGTGACTACAAACGTAGGCAGAGCACTTGCAAAAGTAATGATGTTTACAACACATTCTATTTCATCATAGCAACGATCCCATACTGGTCCCGCTTCCTACAGGTTTGCACTTTTCCCCTTTAGCAACTCTTGTAGGAGTAGCACGGAAGCTACTCTGTTTACCTGAGTCTATAACTAGATAGGGAGGTCCAACCCTTGGCCTCATGCAATTAGAGCAACATTAACTGCTAAAGGTACAAAGGGTTATAGATTCCTCTCTGCTTAAAGTATGATTATACCTACTGTGATTAATCAAGAACGGGGATCAATATTATCTATTTATCGTTATCAATAAATCTCCACACTCATAACAATAGTTTTTACTTTTTTCCTGATTGTAGTGCCTTCGGCGCTGGTTTGAAGAGAAAGATAAAATGCAGGGATATAATGGGTTGAAATACTTCTGTACTATCGTGGCTGTCGTCATGAGGACAGCTTATAGTAAGCAAAATGCTGCAGGATGGTGGATATTAGCATTGATCAGCTCAGTCATTGCAGCTGTTTCTAGTACATACTGGGATCTCGTTATAGATTGGGGGCTCCTACAACGGAATTCAAAGAACCCTTGGTTGAGAGACAAGCTTCTTGTACAACAAAAAAGTGTATACTTTGGAGCCATGGTAATCTCCAATGAAATAAGCTTGACCATACAAACATTCACTATCATGGATGTTTAGGATTAATGAATTCTAATGCTTTGAAGAAAAATTTGCAGGTCTTGGATGTGTTGTTGAGATTTGCATGGCTACAGACTGTGTTGAACTTTAAAGTACCTTTCTTACACAATGAAGCCATGGTTGCAATTGTTGCAAGCCTAGAGATCATTCGCCGTGGTGTTTGGAATTTCTTCAGGTATTTGTTTAGTGTGTTTCAAATTTCATTCATTTGAACTGTTTGACGATATGAATTTTTCGGTTTCTTGTCCTGAACGAATCCACGTTAGAACCGAAGGTTGTTGATCAGAAGGCCAAATGCAGATATTATTATTGAAGCAAAGGATGTTGACACATCTAAGCTTATCAACTGTTGTCAATGAGCTTTAGATTCCAACTGTATTCTCTAATTCTTGTGTTATACTGATTATAGTTGAATGATTTCATTGATCAGGTTAGAGAATGAGCACCTAAACAATGTCGGTAAGTATCGTGCATTCAAAACGGTACCACTCCCATTCAACTACGATGAGGAGGAAGAAAAAGATGAGTAAGCAATCCTCGACGTACATTCAAACAAGGCAGAAGGAGATGTTTGGGGAGAAATCCCTGCGATAATAAAAGATATGTCGAAACAACAAAACTAGAAAGTTTCATATGCCATGATCAAGGAAAGGTCTTCATCAATTCCTCAGACAGCAATGAAAGATTTCAAGAATGACTGGTTCAATTCTAGGAATCAAAAAGTGTACATTGATGTATTAGTGTCACCAGAAATGTAGTCTTTGTATCAAATTAATGTAGTTGGGAGTTACAATGAGTTCCCAAAACAAACTTCAATTCAAAATAACAGTGACAATATTCGATTTTTTCAGTTCTCCATTAACATTTTAGAAATCAGTGTAATGTCTTTGACTGCTGTTTAGACTTTTCAATCAATTGGTGACTCGTTTTAGGTCATAGAATTGTTCCTAATCAGTGTAGATCTAAAGATTGTAGCTAGCCAATAAAAATCACAGAAAGTGCACCACTGCAAAGACAATATTTTACCACCTGTTGCATCAAGTAAAAATGATTTTCCAAACTATTAGGGGCAGTGGGCCCACCCCAGATCTCCATAAATTTTTAGGGTATGATCTTATCCATACAGGAGGTTGAGTACAGGAGGAGCCATTACATGAGCAGAAACATTACTAGCTATAGGCTTATAGCTAATCTCCTTCAAAATTTTCCTGGTTCAGTATGTCTATCTATTACTTCCTTTCCGTCGCTTTCCACAATCAATAGCTTGATGTCGATTTCTCTAGCTTATCTGATTGCATTCAACATGCATGACTTCGGCTTCTTGGGTTGTGCTAAAACAAGATCATTAGCAAAAACAGAAGCAGTAGGCAACTTCTGTACTAGCTTTATTCCAACCAAAGTTAGGTTTGATCCCATTGGTAGAAGTTTCAAGTCTGGGGGATTAGGATCAGGGTCAAGGTCCATTTGGGTTTGCCCATTTGTTTATTGCAGTCCAAATGGACCACATCACACAAGCAATTACGGGGAACTGGGGAACCAACTGATTCTTTCTTCTCTGTCCGGAGGGTTACCTTGGGGATCTATGTAGTAAGTGTTGAGAATATTCTCACATACGAAGTTAAAAGACTTGTAATCTAATATATAAAAAAATTACGCCATTTTATTTATTGTCAATTTGTTTTAAGTTAGATATTCATATAGAGATTTTTCGCAAATTTGCACCCCGGCTAAAACCTCCGAGACTTTAGACCAACATTAGACTCGGGATATGATTTTGTATGCAAATTTTGACCTCTAAAGGAAGATGAAAATAATAATTTTTAAATTGTTTTTTAAAAAGGCGTCAAATTTACAAAAAATAGTTTTTTATGTTATTTTCTATTTTTAAAATAAAATAACAGCCATTATAACCATTACAATAGAAAAAAAAAAAAGTAACAATATATTATAACCATTAGGTTAGGAGTTATTAACTCTTTTAATAACTGATTTTTTTATATGTATGGTATTTATACTATTTGGATTATATCTAAAAAAATCAGCTCAATCTGAGATATCTAGCACCCTCTAACACTACGATCACTTAATCTAAGTTTTAATAGTGAGAATGAACGGCTGACATTTAAAGTGAGTTGTTTGGATGGTTAGATATCTCTAATTAAGCTGATTTTTCGTGGACATTTTAAAAATAATAGTAATATTATATCTACAAAAAATCATCTAATTTGAAGATCCTTAACTTGCAAATCTACTCCTTCTAAAATAACCTTATACAGCTCTCAGCTATCAAAGCGTCCGTCCTCCCCTATATATATATATATATATTCTTAGAAAATACCGATTATATCTCTACATATAAGTTATTAATTTACATTTGGTTTACACTGTTAAAGGAAGCGCATTGGGTTAATCCAATGGCTGATTTTTGTGACGATGATATAAACATCATCTAGATCAACATCACTACATGTATCATCCTCAGTGGGTCCACATAATACCCATTTTATTCTTACATTTGACTTATACGTGTTTGTGCGCCACATAATTTGGCAACTCACGTGTGGAGGCAAAATGAATTTGTCACGCGCGTAGCGCGTTTAGACATCAAACTCACACGCATAAAGCGCGTGTGGGAGGCTCGTAATAATAGATAATTTACCAACTTGCCATGTGCACTAGGTGTACATGTTTTTTTAAGTGAGAATTCCTAAGATACACGAGAAATGAAAGCGAAAGCGACCCAGCGACTACATGGAAAAGAACAAAGAAAAACACGTAAAAATACTAAGGTTCATTTGTACATGTTTTTTTTTTGTTGGAGGTGCTATAAAATTCGTTGTCTTGGACAAGGTTCATTTATCACATTTCATAATCGATATTTAAATTGTGACTCCTTTAACCTTAATCTTTCGTGGACAGTGCTAGCGTGACACCAAGTTTTGGTGTCGACACCAGCACTGGCCTAGGGCCCACATCAGGGGCTGATTTTTTGGGACCATGTTCTCCTCATCATGTAGATCATCTCAACAAAAAATCAATCCATTCTAAAACTTCTAACCGGATCAAACATTGAACTCTATTTATCACTGTTTATTTTCTTACCGTTGATTTCTAACAAATTTCTAGCCAACGTTTGATTGGGTTAGAAATTTTAGAATGGATTGATTTTTTGTTTCATCTTCTTCCTTTCGTCGGAATGGGTCTTTCTCAATATCAAGAGATCTCACAACCATAGGAGTACTCAATGGATGCGCTTTGTCCATGTTAAACCGCTTTAAGATTTTCTCAGTATATGTTGTTTGATGGACTAAGACTCCATTTGAGTTATGCTCGATCTGCAAGCCGAGGCAAANTTTCATTTATCACATTTCATAATCAATATTTAAATTGTGACTCCTTTAACCTTAATCTTTGGTAGAGCATTCATCTCACAAATTAGAAGTTGAGGGTTCGATTCCCTCTAATGGCCAGTTACATGTCAGAAATTATAATATCTGATTAGTTTTTTGACTTAGATGGCGGTTGTGGTCCATCGAGTGCTCAAAGAGACCTGGATCACCTCATGATATAAAAAGAAAAAAAAAAAATCTGTGATGTTTGAATTTCTTAGAGCACCAGACTAGTTACTTCTTGAGGTAATGCATTCTTCAAATCTTATATATTCAGAGCTACCAAGTAAATATATATATGGAGAATTAATATCCCCATGGAGTTAACCAATTAAGGGAGTCGTTGATTAATTGAACTGTCAAACCTCCAAATCCAAATTGTGATTTTAAGGGGTGCTTTTTTCATTTTTTTTTTCTTGAAAACCCTAGAATTCTAGTGACTTTAAGGGGTGCTTTTTTCAATTTTTTTTTTCTTGAAAGCCCTAGAATTCTAGTGACTAAGGGGTGCTTTTTTCAGGACTTTAGAATAGAAGACCATTTAGTACTATGAAGAAAATTGTTTAATTTTTAGAAAATGAAAAAAAGTCCTTGTAAAAAAAGTCATTATGATTTTAATTCTTTTTTATAAATTTAGTCCTTAGTTTGACATAAAAGTAGTGACTACATTTATAAAATAAAGACTAAAATCATAATGACTTTTTTTACTGGGATTTTTTTTCTAAAACCCCTTTAATTTTTATCTGATCGTAAATACCGTACGTGAGCTTGATCACTTAAATGACTTATTTCTTTATCTCACCACTTATTTTTAGGTGGCTCTGAACCCTCACTTTTTTTTGGAGCTAAACACGCATTGAATGTTAAATTCTAAAAAAAATTTAAAGAAAAAAAATAATTATTTATAATTTTAAAATTTCAGACAACAGACCTGAAAAATATAAAAAAACAAACACCTGAGGATATACGTATAAAGTGTAAATGAGTCATCCTGTAAGTCAACCCTATCTGGTCTCGGATGGCGTCGTGGCTAAAGTCTAAAGAGATGAACACGAAGTCCACGGTTGAACTAATTTTGAAAAAATAAAAAAGTGGGATGTCTCTTGTCTGACTCAACGTGTACATTATTTTAATTTTTTTTATTTTATAATAGAAAAAGTATTTAAAAATTTTTTTTATAAGAAGGAAAAGGTATTTTAATACTACTATTCATAGAAGACAATTCCAACAGGTTACTTCACATGCACACATCAATAATATCTCCATTAGGCATGGAGTCAACAAAAAAATTGGGCAAAGAAGTCCTCTTTCTGTCACGATTTTATGGAGAGGATGGAGGATTTTTTATGGAAAATGCTAGAATGCACGCACTTTTTACGGTATTCTCTTCCCCCATTCCTATCGTAAGGCTATTATTCTTTTGTGATTTGAATCACATCTTCGAGTTTCATTTTTTTTCAAACTTCAATGCACGGACCACCGTCCACCTTGTTGATAAATGCCAGAACAACAATTAAATAATAACTGAAAACTGGAATACTCCAAAGCACGTATAGACGCTATCTTTTAAGAGATGTTTCTCCCCTTCCGATAGAAACTGCGATGTCACTCTGGGGTGAAAAAGAAAATCTCTCTCAGAATACAATGGAGGTCGTTTGATTCAATGTGTGACTAATTGATCAAACCAAAGAATACACTCCGAAAGTAAGACTGAAGATACCTAATACGAGATGAAGAAGATACTAATTTTTTTTTTATATTTTAGGAACAGGTTGAGGGTCGTATTTATAGCTTCAGTAGTGTCTTTTGGTCGTGACTGTTGGGCTGCCAATGGTTGTCACCAACGGTTGTCTCCAACAGTCAATGAACCTTTACACAAATACGTTGAAACGGTCGTGACTGTTGGGCTCTGCCCCCTCGACCCTCGTTCGAACAACATAACTAGAAAACAATGAATTTTAATGAAAATATCTAAGACACCTCAGCCTAAAAAGTGCGTACTTTCTAGCACCGCTTATTTTTTATTTTGAAAACTCGTCCCTCTTTTTTAGCATTTTATCGGCGAAGTTGTTAGTTTAGTTTTTATGTTACAAAGTGCAAAGTTCTATACCAAAATTATCCTTCTATTAGTTAAAAGTATAGAGTCTAATCGTTTTAGCTTGTGGAGAGCAGTGACGCACATGGTTGATTTGTAAAATCATATTTTTTTAATCTATAAATTAATTTTTGACAAAATTTATATTTTTAAAAAGTATTTTTCAAGATCTTCAAAATGAGATCAAACAACAATACGAAATTTAAAAAAACAAGCTTCTTAAATCGATTATGCAAAAGGTTGCATTAATTAAAAAATACTCAAAAATTTGCGCAAGTTGTAATTTGCGTAGTTCAAAACCTACGCAAGTTGTAATTTGCATATTTTTGAGCATCTATATTTTTTAAGCCTCTATGCGTGGATATCTCACTCATTTTTTATTTAAGCAAATCTCTACATCTCTCTCTATCATAATCTGCAATCACTATATTTATCTATTTTTCTCTTTGTAACTAATTTAAATTGTGCAAATCCTTAAGACCAAAAAGAAGTAGCAAAAATTTCAAAATCATAGAGTTTTCTTTACCTTTTGTTTGTTATTGTAGATTTGTTATGCAAATCCAATTCGCGATTTGTAACTGAATAAAATTTTGTTTTATGTATGCAAATTTAATTTTACTTATTGTTTAAATATAATTTTTTATTAAAAAAAAGTATTATTATTTGGTCTTATTAATTTTGAAGCTCGTCATGAACTCAAATTTGTGCTAGCAGTTTCATTTAGTCGACGATACAAAAAGGTTTATCAGTTATATATGGCTAACAACACTTAGTTTGGTGATTCTAGGCTACCGATAATTCATTTAATGAAATTTATATTATCGGTTCTGGGATACCGATCGATAAACAATTCGACAAAAAATTATGTGGGTATAGTAATTAGTTGTATAAAAATATCTGCTACTTTTAAAATTATGACTTTTTTGACCAAATTAAAAATAACTCTATAATTTTTTTTTCCTCAACCAACTGTACATAAAAAATAATTAATTTACACAAAAAAAGCTAGCTGTTGTTGCTAATTTAGTTAGACCAAATTAATTAAGATAATCATTAGTTAGTTGAAGGGAATTCTAGTCCCCAGAATTGTAAGCATGTGAAATCTGGGACATTATGCATTTGTTGTTGTTGTTGTTTTTTTTTTTTTTTTATGGTGTGGACAGGGGACGTACTAGAAGAATCTATCATCTTAAAAAGCCCATGGAGGACTTGAAAGTCTAAAAGCAGCTCATTCTCTGTTAAAATATAATAAAGCATTTTAATATATTCACCTAATAAAGCTATTAATGCACAATTGTGGTCCATAAAATATATTTTTGTAATACTATTTCAGAAAAGTCAATTGTATGTAATCCAATTTGGCACGTTACTTCATACTCAGTTCACACATTCATACATGCGTACTTTACTCCCATCATCATCATCATCATCATCTCCAACCCATTAATTGAATGGAATCTCTCTCTCTCTCTCTCTCTCTCTCTCTCTCTCTCTCTCTCATCACTGATCTGTATATCACTTTATCTATATATTTATCTCTCTCCCCTTCTCTCTGTTTGTATAAGCTATCAAGATATCTATTTATCTCTTATCTCTCTCTCTAGCTATTTATAAGCTGCTATCAAGATCTGTCTAAATACAGTACTGATCACAAAACCATACCAACAATAGGCTAGAGAGGGAGAGAGAGAGAGAGAGAGAGAGAGAATTGAAAGAGATCATCTGCTAGAGAGGAAGTGATTAATGAAGTTTGAGAAAGAGTTTTCATCCCAAATGGTGCCAGAATGGCAAAGAGCTTACATGGATTACACTTATCTCAAGTCCACACTTAAAGACCTTCACCTTTTCAAACTCAAAAACCACCACCACCATCATCACCACCACCATTACCACCATAATCATGGTGGCACCGGTGGCGGTGACGGTGATTATGGGCCTCATGTCTTAACTCGAACATTGTCATTGTATAGATCCTTCAGTGGTTTATTAACTCGTAACCATAGCACTTCATCCACTGCCACACTAGGCGGAACCATACTAGGATCAAATGATCATCATCATCATCATCATGGTATCGAAGATCAATCACATGTCATACTAGTCCATCCACCATTAATATTCCCCCACCTGCAGGATCAAGATCATGACCAAGGATCTAATCTGGAGAATATTCATGATGGTGGTCATCATCATAATCATAATCATCATAATCATAATCATCATCATCAATATGAGACCAAGTTCATGATATCTAATGAAGAAGAAGGAGGTGAATATGAACTTGTGTTTTTTAGGAGACTTGATGATGAGTTCAAAAAAGTGAACAAGTTTTACAAAGATAAAGTTGAGGAGGTGAGGAAGGAAGCTGCTTTGCTGAATAAACAAATGGATGCTCTCATTGCGTTTCGATTGAAGGTTCATTATCCAGATGATCATGGCAAGTTATTATTCGAACAACTCAGTAGATATATCGCCGCCTCTGCGGCCGCCTTATCTGCCTCTACACCAACCTCTCCCGGCGGCAGCCTCAGAGCCACCGGTATGTACTCAAAACTACAATTAATTTCCATCAACTCACCTAAAAATTATTTTTTTTCATAAAAAAAAATTTACTTTTTGGACCGACCGGCTGCACGACCTGGTGCCGATGCAGAGGTAGTGCGTTATGACATGGTCCCCACAGCGTCGGCCAGCCGATGGAACCAAAATATAACTCTTTCTAATATGTGAAATATGCTACTGAATATAATAATTAGAGCGTTGGAAGGGTGGATGTCCCCTGCACATGCACACGATGCATGGGTTTTCATTGAATAATACAGTAAATTAATGCTCGACGTATCATCCAACTCATCATAATTCTCTTGAATTCTTGTTGGATTTTGTTAACGTGCCCATCATATGTTAAGGGTAGAAGGTTAATGATTTGTTTAGTTTTTTTTCAAGGTTAGTCCAAATAGACTAATTTTTTTTATAAATATATCTTAGTTTTACATATTTATCAAAAAAAAAATCGACATAACTCAAATTCAAAGGGATTTATTTGGGGTTAGATATCTCTGATTTAGTTAATTTTTTGTGGACATCATATAAATGATGATAATATTATATAATTTATATCTACAAAAAAATTAGTTGATTTGAAGACCTCTAACTTGCCAAAAAAAATCCTACAAATATAACTTTATCAAAGTATAATTTATTTGGATGGGTAGATTCTAGGGTAGGGATTCGGTGGGGACTAGGGATTCTAGCAGTTTCCCTTTTGTTTGGCTGCCAGGAATCCCTGGACACTTGTTTCGTAGGGAAACATGTTTTCCAGCAAATCCCTCATTCTGAGTCCCACCTCCCCCTAAAATTTACAAGGATTCATATTTCCAGAGATTCCTTTATGGTTGCCAAACAATCCAAGAGATTCATATTTTTTAGAATTCATATTTCTAAGGACTCATTAATCCTTTATGAAACATAAATTCTGCGTCCAAACACACTAGTAGTTATCTGAATTTCGACTTAATTGATAGAATTATATATATGTCGAACAATTCCCAATCTAAGAATTTTATGTTGTCGCCCGTGATGAAATTATATATGCAGAAATGGCGCATATGGATGTGATAGAAGAAAGTACTGAACCAAGCAGCGAAGAAAGTAGTGACCAAAGCATCGGTGGAAATTCTTCAGAAGAAAGTGACCCAAGCAGCCCAGCTGCTGGAAAATATTCATCAGAAGATAATAATGATGATCAAAGCAGTTCCCCAAGCAGCAGTAGCCATGAAAATTATTTATTTGATGAGTCTAATTATGAGGAGGATCATATGGGTGTTGATGATGATGACGATGATGATGATGATACTGTAGCTATAAACCATCACGAAGAGAAGCCGAAAAACAATACAAAGGCGGCTACTAGACCGCCACTAGTAGCTCCTTTGGAAATGCTTAACAATGTGAAGTTCAACAACACTACACGAGAAACTCCGGGCTCAACCATTAAAGGCATCCTCAAGATTAAAAAGAAGGAAGAATTGAGGTTCACGAAAGAGAATCTAAGTAAAGTTGAACAACAACTGATGTCTGCATTCATCCATTTCTATCACAAACTTCAACTTTTAAAGAGCTACAGGTAAAAAAAAAAAAAAAAAATCTTGCTAGGCCTTAATTTCTATATATTCTTTTTGGAAAATGCTACTCATGATCCCACAATTTTCGTACCTCATTGATGTCGTGCCTTATGTGGCAGCATCTTTAAGGAGTTCATTTAAAACATTTGACTTGAACGCTATACAGCCCGTAATATTTCACTCCCACATTGGTTTCCTACCTTATGTGGCAGAACCTTGGAGGATTGTATTATTAAGACTTTTTACTTGAATGCTCCTCCAAAGTACTGCCATGTAAGGCAGGAAATCCAATGTCGGAGTGAAATGCGGGCTCTATAGCATTGTTTTTTGCTGAGATGCTGCCACATAAAGCAGGAAAACGTAACATGTGAGATGAGTAGCATATTGCTCATTTTTTTTAGAAATTTGGGTAGCTTATTTGCCAAACTTTTTGTCTAATTTCTTATAATTAACACTAATTAATTTCTGTTAATGAATGAATCAGCTTTATGAATCTCATGGCATTCTCCAAGATCATGAAGAGATATGACAAGGTCAGTTAATCCTCGTATATATATGGGGCTCAGCTCAACATTTTTCAATCTCTTTTCCATTTCTAAATTGCTCATGGGATCAAATGGGAGATTTTTCATCAATTTAATGATTTGTTGATCTGTTCATATATTTCTGCAGGTAACTTCAAGAAGTGCATCAAGCTCTTACTTGAACATGGTGGATAGCTCCTATCTTGGCAGCTCCGAGGATGTAAGCTTTACGTATTTTTTCATAATTATCCAACGACAGCTTAGCTTATCAGGGGATTACTCTCCTTGCCTTTTATTTCTCGCTAACATGACAATATTGGATTTTGCTTGTTGAACTCAAATTGCAGGTCACTAGACTCATTGAGAGAGTGGAGGCTACATTCATCAAACACTTCGCAAACTCAAATCGAAGTAAAGGCATGAACATGTTGAGACCGAAAAAAAAGAAAGAAAGGCATACAACAACATTTTCCTCCGGTAAGGCTTAAACCCAAGTACAATACGCGTAATAAGATAATTTCGTCGAATAAGCAGTTTAATTAGTTTGCATTTGCATATATAATATATATGATCTTAAGAATAAACGGCTTATTGCTTTCATGCTTTAATCAATGGGCATTCATTAATCATTGGATCTGTTTCTTTTTCATTGTTATATTTCAGGTTTCTTTTCTGGCTGCTCAATTGCTTTGATAGCGTGCCTTATTTTGGTCATACATGTTAGAAAAATCCTTAAGAAGGATGGCAGTACTCAGTACATGGAAACCATGTTTCCTCTCTATAGGTAATTAAGTTTATATGTTTTACTGTTAACTGCAGGGTACTGCAAATTCAGAACTGAGCCTTTAATCCATGTTTCTTTGCTTAACAAGTCATGATGTTGAACTGCCTTGCAGCTTATTTGGATTTGTAGTCCTACACATGCTCATGTATGCTGCGAATTTATACTTTTGGAGACGTTACCGAGTCAATTATCCATTTATATTTGGGTTTAAGCAAGGGACAGAGTTGAGATACAGAGATGTCTTCCTCCTAAGTACAAGTCTTGCAACACTTGCACTGGTCAGTGTGCTAGCTAACCTAGACATGGAGATGGATGAAAAAACCAAAGACTACAAAGCGTTCACCGAACTAATCCCTCTAGCATTAGTTGGTGTAAGATAATATACTATTACTAGGCCAACTTAAATATATATTCTAACCGTCTCATACTTATCGATACCATTGTTAACTATTAATCTCTCTGTGCAGCTTGTACTTCTCATAACATTTTGCCCATTCAACATTGTATATCGCTCTAGTCGCTTCTTCCTTCTGCGATCTGTGTTCCGATGTATTTGTGCTCCTCTTTACAAGGTAAAGAATGAACAGAATTTCTTCACAAGAAATCTTAAAGAAATCTGTATCTTAGTAAGTTCAATGATCTTCAAATTTATGCTCTCCTTACTTTAATTTTTTTTCTCTACCTCACAGGTCACTCTAGCAGATGTTTTGTTGGCAGACCAGTTAAGTAGTCAGGTAAGATATCATGGTTGTTCTATTGATAGCTAGATACCTCAGAGATACCATAATATGTTTTCTTCTATTTGAAACAACTAATTAACCATGATCTCCATTACTCTTCTGTTAATTCTACCAGGTCCAGGCTATTAGAAGTCTTGAGTTCTACATCTGCTACTATGGTTGGGGTGACTACAGACTTAGGCAGAGCACTTGCAAAAGCAACGATGTTTACAACACATTCTATTTCATCGTAGCTACGATCCCATACTGGTCCCGCTGCTTACAGGTTTGTCCCTTTTCCCCCATGCATTTTCCCCTCGAGTTAGAATGAAAACGCTAAAAAGATGGTATATACTCTGTAAAACACAAGAAAAACACAAGAATCAAAGCAGTTTATACAAGTTCTAAAGCAGGTTTTCATGTCTTTTACAAAGTAGCATCTGTTGCTACCCTTAAAATAGTTGCATGCTAGCATTCTCCTTATGTTAAAACTAAGATATGTATGTAATAAACCTAAAAGGCTAAAAGACTAATTTCCTTGATAAGAAAAAGAATCCCTAGGGTTTACATGAGTGTATAAATAGAGGGAATTCCAACATTTGGCCTCATGCAATTAGTGCCCCATTATCTGCAGAAGGTACAAGGTTTTAGATTCCTCTCTGGTTAAAGTATAATTCTACCTACTATTATTATTCATTTAGTCAATTGCATACCTAGATCTATTCAAGATTTATGATCAAAATCTTACATTGTATTGATAAATCTCCACTCTCATAAAGCTTTTTTTTTTTTTCCTGATTGTAGTCCCTCCGACTGTGGATTGATGAGAATGATAAACTTTGGGGGTATAATGCGTTAAAATACTTCTGTACTATTGTGGCTGTCGTCTTGAGGACAGCTTACAGTAAGCGAAACACCACAGAATGGTTGATATTAGCATGGATCAGCTCAGTCATTGCAGCTGTTTTTAGTACATACTGGGATCTTGTTATAGATTGGGGGCTTCTACAGCGGAATTCGAAGAACCCTTGGTTGAGAGAAAAGCTTCTTGTAAAACAGAAAAGTGTATACTTTGGAGCCATGGTAAGATCTCTAATGAAACAAGCTTGACCATACAGACATAAACTATCATAGATGTTTAGGACTAATGCTAATGCTTTGAAAGAATCTCATACAAAAAAAATTTGCAGGTCTTGAATGTGTTGCTGAGATTTGCATGGCTACAGAATGTGTTGAACTTAGAAGTACCTTTCTTACATAATGAAGCCATGGTTGCAATTATTGCAAGCTTAGAGATCATTCGTCGTTGTATTTGGAATTTCTTCAGGTATTTGTTTAGTGTTTCAGGTTTTCATTCAACAAAGATTGAGCAGAAGGCCAAATTGCAGTTACTAATATTGATGGCAAAGAATTTTTGCCCATCTAAGCTTATCAGTTATTGTCAATGGGCTTTAGATTCCAACTGTATTCTGCAATGTTATTTTTTTTTTTTTGAATTGGACTTAAATTAAAGATGAATCTCCTTTGTGGGACTCGATACCAGAACCTATAATTTGGACAACCATGTTTCCAACCACTCTAACAAGTGGTCTTCCACAGTATTCTGCAATGTTATTGTTCTACTGATAATAGTTGAATGATTTCATTGATCAGGTTGGAGTACGTGCACCTAAACAATGTCAGCAAGTATCGTGCATCCAAAACGGTACCGCTCCCATTCGACTACAAGGAGGAGGAAGAAAAAGATGAGTACGCAATCCTCGACATTCAAACAAGGCAGAAGGAGATGTTTGGGGAGGAAATCCCCGCGATAAAAGAAGTATGCCGAAACAACAAAACCAGAAAGATTCATATGCCATGATCAAGGAATGGTGTTCACCAATTCCTCTGATAGCAATGAAATATTTCAAGAGTGACCTAGTTCTAACAATCAAAAGTGTACATTGATTTATTAGTGTCACCAGAAATGTAGATTTTGTATCAAATTAATGCAGTTGAGAGTTACAAGGAGTTCCCAAAATCAATTTCAATTCAAAATAACACTGACAAGATCAGATTTTTTTTAGTTCTCTAACCCTGTCACATAGCAGGAATTTTATGGAAAAGATCATTTGGAATTTTACAATAGAAATCATTGTAATGTATTTTACTACCAAGACTTTCAATCAATTGGTCACTCCTTTTAAGGTAATGAAATGGTTTTTAATCAATGTAGATCTGCAAAGATTGAAGCCAATAAAAATCACTGCAACCACCCAAACTTTCTTTCTTTCTTTTTTCATATAATTGTAAGGTTGAAGGTTAGCCATACCATTTTTCCATGAAGTCCTGTATGTTCAAGTGTTTTGCAAGTTTTCAGGTTGTCTTCCTCCCCTACATTATTATTGGTGGTGGTCTATCTGCATCCGTGTTCCCTGAATTGTTTATAGCACTTCTTCCTACGCCTTTTGGCGTACTTATAATTGGGAAATAGTATGAGATGTCTACTTGACGTCCATATCTTCGCATTGCCCACTTTCAATTTTCTACTCATATAGTCATGAACTTTTGGGGATAGCAAGAGACACTACTAAGCTCAAAAGTTCAGCATCACTCACTCCCCATGGCCCTAGAGAAAGTGTACCACTACAAAAAGACAATATTTGACCTGTGGCATCAAATCAAATAAAAAGGAAAAGCAACATTTAACCTTGCCAACATGCGCGACAAGTGCTAGTGGGGGGAGTGGGGGCCTGGGGACACCCTAAGTTTGCTTTCAAGTAACAATGGAATTTAGGCCTTGTTTTGATTCCTATGTCCTATGGGAGGTTTCCGCATAAACCTAAAGGGTTTCTTTCTTTTTTTTGGAATTCAAATATAAAAATTAAAAAGCAGAGAGTTCAGATTGTTTGATTTTCCCAAGTTCAGATGTAAAAGAGAATTTCTCTCTAAAAATTTGAGGGGAAAACCACTTAGATCCGGATCTTAGTAACCGAAATCTTGGTATAAGGTACCGCTCCAGAACCTCGTGTTCCCGTTCTAAACTACGCTCAACACTCCCGTCTCCCGCTACAAAAGTATTTTAGAACTAAAAATATTTTTTAATCGACCACTCCTGCTCCCACTTTCATTCCCGCTCCAACCCGCACTATGGTTACATAGGTCTGGATTCAAGTGAGAGTACCAAAAAACAAAAGACGACCCCTAAGAGCGTAATTGGTACTCGACCCAAAACAGTTTTTGAAACTAGTATACAATTTGAAAAGCTAGATTTTATTCTTAATGTCTTCAATCCTCAAACACATTAAACAAAAAATTCAAAAGTTATTTTCCAATTTTAAACACTGAAAACATGGCATTCTAAAAGCGTTTTTGGACTCTTAAATTTTCAGAAACCCGATTTTTTTGTTCTTGGAGAACAAGCTGTTTCAGGTTTTGTAAACGAAAACTAGTTTTCCATAAACAACTTCACCAAACGATTTTTCTTGGAATTTTTTGTATCCCAAGCTTACAAAAACAGATAACTGTATGTGGACCACAAACCAATCTCCTAAATTATTTTAATATTTATCATTTCTTCATAGAACAGTTCTGAAGAAAATTCTTAATTTTAAACCTGTTCAGAGTAGATAACCAACATTTAGCTCTAGTATGGTAGAGACTAAAGAACTTTCCCTTCTGACATTTATAGATGCAATAATGTTGTTAAAAAAAAAAAAAAGAAGCCACCAGACAATGCATTGAGAAACAGGATCACAACAAAGGAACAATTACTTGTCTCAGATGGGTAGAATGCCTATGAAATGCCATTACATGGGATGATCACCATTGGCAGCCTCAGAATTTATCATCCTTCCATGAACAAAAAAACACAACACCAAATGATGAAAAGACACATATTAAAGATGCTAATAATAAGAGTTCTACCGGAACAAAACACAACAGATGGATGATGCAGGTACCACGCCCGCGGCCAGTCTTAAATAGTCTCCAAAGCCTGGAGGATATCCTGTTTCAGGTCTTCAAAGTCTTCAACTCCAAAGCTGAACCTAACCAAGTTGTCCTTTATCCCAAACATAGCTCTCCCTGCAGGGCTAAGATCCCTGTTCAAACATAAATAACAAGAAACTATATTTATCAACCATCCCTCTTCAAACCATACTGAGAAAGAACAGAAAGCTTCAAAACATGTGCATTATTATTTCATTATATTTAAGCTATAGTTAAGACCTCTTATATTCTTTTTCTCACATTTGGGTTTTCAGCATTTATACATGAATTTAGGGTGATATAGGTTTTGTATTTTTTGGATTCAAGTATTAACTAGTATTTCGGCCAGGCTATGGTAATCCGCTTAGCATTTCCAATAGGCTGATCACACCATGACCGTATCCTCCCAAAGTTCCAATAGAGAAAATGTGATTAAATACTAGACGAGATATTTCTAAGATAGACGGAATTGAAGATGTACCAGTAAGACATAATTGCAGGCTGATCCACAATGCTCTCACATCCTCCGAAGGAAGGGGCAATGTATGGGATTTTTAAAGCATCGATGAACTTTTTGGTGGTATGCAAATCTCCATCAATCTGCAAAAGCAAGTTACATTATGATGTTGGTACATA
This sequence comes from Macleaya cordata, assembly GCA_002174775.1. Taxonomy (NCBI): domain Eukaryota; kingdom Viridiplantae; phylum Streptophyta; class Magnoliopsida; order Ranunculales; family Papaveraceae; genus Macleaya; species Macleaya cordata. The sequence continues at coordinate 352,160 of MVGT01001412.1, read as the reverse complement.
TGTGGAAGCCACCCTAAGTTGATCATATAGAAAATAAAATTAGCCCATATAAACAATTAGCAAACAACTTTGATACTCACCTCAAAACTGACAACACCTCCAAAACCTGTCATTTGGCGCATGGCAATCTTATGTTCTGGATGACTGGGCAGACCAGGATAATGGACACGCGTCACCTGACATTTATACCAAGTCAGAATTCTACAAAATGGCATCCTGATGCTGAGGAGAAATGCTAGTTTCTATTTTATGTTCTTTTTATTTATTTTTGAAAGTTGAGATGATAAAAATGGAAGAAAATTTTGAACAAGATCGAGAACATTAAATAAAAATTCCCATACACTTTCAAATTTCTTAGTATGCAAGTGGGAATTGTTAATCCCTCATCTAATCAAGGAAAAAGAATAAGAAATACCTTGGGATGTGCCTCTAAAACCTCGGCCATCCTCAATGCTGTTGAGTTTTGCTGCTGTACACGAAGATGCAGTGTCTTCATGCCTCGGATGATCAGATAAGCGGCATTCTGATAAAACAAAATTAGAGCAGCAGTTACAATTGTGACATTCAGGCAGATCCTATTTGCAACTTGAACAAGCATGGAGGTCAAATTAGCTGCAGAACTACAATAAAAATCCTTATATCTCGAGTCCGAAATTAAGCTACAATTAATCAACCGCTCCTTTACGCTAGCATGTGTTCTTATTGCAAAAGCATGTCAGAAATTACTTACCGGGTTAAGAGCACCTCCTAAAACGTGATGCAACTTGCGAATTTTAGCAATCAGTTCCTCCGATCCACTTATGCAACCAGCAAGAACCTGAAAACAGGATATGATGCATTCATGTTCCTCATCTTTTCTTCTACATCTTCATAGAAATTACAATGCAGCTAAATGATCATAACAGAAACATATACGCATACTCACATCATTGTGTCCTCCAAGGAACTTTGTTGCGGAGTGCAGAACAAGGTCAGCACCAAGGGCAAGTGCCTTTTGGTTCAAAGGTGTGGCAAAAGTCCCATCTACACAGACCAGGGTTCCTTTGTTGTGGCAAAGCTTAGAAACCAACTCAATGTCAACGCACCGGAGGTATGGGTTCGTTGGAGATTCTGTAAAGAAAAGTGTTACCTGCAGGAAAAGAATAACAGCAAGTAGGATCAAACTGCCATTCCCCCAAGTAAGCCAAACCAAGAAGAAATTCCTAGAAACAAGCAAGTTCCTTTTCCAGTACTTACATTATTCTGATCCAGTGCAGATTTCAAGCCATCCATATCGGCAGGGTCAATGACATTGACCTGCATTTTGGGGGTGATTAAATAGGTACTGTCAATGAACATACAAAAGACGTCTAGAACAAAATTTCATATCATTACCCTTAAATGATCATCACACAGCATACTAACAAATTTAGAAACATAATAGACAACACGACTGCATCTATCATGCATACTAACTGCATCTATCATGATAAGGTACATGAACATGAACTGCCCCTTAAGTGAGAATTGAGAAATTTACAGAAGTGAAAATCAACTCCGAATAGACGATGTACTCATTTTTCTTTTTCTTTTTTTTTACTAACAGTGCAGAACTCAGCTCAAAATTAAAGTTTCTAAACTCAGATGAACAAAAGATTGGCTCAAAGGTTAAGAAAATCAACTCAATTTTTCACCCATATGAAAAGGCCAAGAAGTCTAAATATGGGAATTCTTACACTACTTAAACCAACCAATAATTAATCCAGATTGTATCATCATACGCACTTATCATAACAAATTATTAAATAACAAAATATTGCAGAATCTTCCCCATCCAAGGAAGAATGCATAGAATCAGTAAGGACTCTCACATTTCAACTTTCATTGATACAAGTGAATGTTGTTCCTTAATTGCATCAGCAGAAACAGGAATCAACAAAGAAAAAATGCAAGAAAAAAAATGAAGTTAAGGGAAATTACCGAGATATTCATGTTAGGAACAAGGAAATCTTCAATGAAGATTCGTGTCTTCCTATAGCAATCTGTAGTTGTCACAATATGCCCACCTTTCTTAACCAATGCAAACATCATAACTGTACTAGCACACATGCCAGATGCCATGATCACGGTTGATTCAGCCCCCTCGAGTGCACTGCTCCAGGGAAAAAGACAGAAATGCTTCATCAACTCGTGTTTATCCAAAGGTAACAACCCAGTGAGCACATGCACAATAGAAAATGCACATAACGATAAACAGACCTTATCTTGTTCTCCAAAACCACTGTGGTAGGGTTTCCATAACGCCCATACTCAAAACTTGCATGGCGTCCCTCCTATCAAAAAGATTAACAAATTCATCAATCAAAACATGAATAAAAACCTAGCCCTGACATTATGAAATAATGAAACAGATCAGTGTGTTTAATTTATTCTCTATCAGTACACTTGTCTTAATGAAATACACTAGTAGAGCCGTTATTGACTTCACAAGCATTCTAACACAAAGCTGTTGCAGAACCCTCATGGTCCCGACCTCATCATGTTATATTCAAAGTTGCATTATTTTCAATTTGAAATGAAATACAAATTGAGATTTAGGACTAACGCTGTCAACCTAAGACCCTCAGTGTACCTTAATCAGCCAAATATAGCAGCTAATCAATGTATCAGGAAATTCCCCCATGAACCAGTATCATTGGTAAGATGTTTATGAAAATAAATTGAGAGTGGTGGCAACAAACAAAAGTACTTATTAGCAACTTCTGAATGCGCGTAAATAATCAAATAAATGAGTGCTTGACAAGGGGAGAAAAAAGACCTTGAAATCAATAAGTTCATCAGAGTTCTTGAACCAGTAAGCAGAAGTATTGACAACTGGGGTAGTGATTCCATCTGTAGCGATACCACGTCCTAATCTTTCACCTGCACAAATTAAAAAAAAAAAAATTTATTTTGTGTTTTAACCCAAAACAGAATGTACATTCCAACCTACACAACACAGGAAATAGTAAATAAAGCCAATCAAAATGATACATTTTTTAATTCATCCTTCAAATCAACAACATGCTTGCAGTTCTTCTCATCCATTTTCTGTACAAATATCACAAAAACAAACGGATCTAAACTTATTTTGGACAGCCTTCTTCATACAGATGAATCTTAAAATCCATCATTTTTCACCGGAGAAACGTTAGGTCTCCTACTCAGATCTTTCAATCCCGATCTAAGTAAAACAGTATTTTTGCATAGTGAGAAATTAAACACAACCCAATCGTGAACTCCGTATAAAGATTTCTTATCATGCAAAAGGGTAAATGAACGAAAATATGTATACAAATTTCAAAGAGATTGATAGAGAGAGAGAGAGAGGAGTACCAGCATGAACTGCGATGCTCCCATCGGAGCACAAAAAAGAGGCCTTTAAAGCGGCCAAACCAGACAACTGTACACCATTACTAGTTTTACAACTACCAGCACCATCAACAGCCACCACTTCATCATCGAAAGGGATTTCGATCTCGGCGGCGGCGGAATCGAGGGCTGTGACATTCGGAGTAATGTTGTTGTTGTTGTTGTTCGACCAGGAAGCAGCTACGACTTGTGCGACACCGATGTTGCTACAGTTCCTCCGGGCTTTAATACTAAGTTGCCGGACGAAATTCGGAGGGAACCTGAGAATCATAGAAGACAAACCTGATGAACCGAACGATCCACAGATCGGTACTGATTTGGCTTTCCCGTTGAATCGGCCGGAACTTGACTTCTCCGGCCTTGGATTGCCGGAGAAATCTGGATCCGACCGGCATTCAAATGAAGGAATAACCCTAGCACAACCTGAGACCGCCTTTTTTTTTTTTTTTTTTTGTTTTTGTTTTGTTTTCTGCCTCTCCCCTCAAGAGCTCCGAAGAGCCGCCCTTCGTCCAATTTTATAGACTTGACAGGAACTAACTAGGGTTAGTTTTTTCCTTTCATTTTTAACTCTGGTTAGTTAGTGTTAAATTTCGACGAGGCAGTCAGTTTGTTCATACAAATCCATTGTTCTCCATGAGCTGGGGCTTTTTGGCATCCTCCCTAGAGAGTATATTGTTCACACATCGTCCTTAAGTTCAAGTTCATCCAATCCTCCACGTCAGATACTGCAACATGATTCCAATTTTAGGCACCCACTTTACAAATGGGTGCCCAAGTCCGAAGTCCAACAACCTTTCTCCAGTCAATTTTTCAAATCCTAATTCTTATTAATTTGACTTTTTTCTATATAAAATAAGGAGATAAATCATAATCGACTTCAACTCTACTAGAGTTGATGGGTCACTTCGTCGTAAATTAAAATTTTAAAAAAAATAATAAACCCTAAACTTGATTCATTTTAGAACAAGTCGAGTTAGGGTATGGTTGAAACAAGTCTAAGTTACCGTCTACAATCAAGTCAATATCAAGTTTTGCTAGGTCTATTCCATCGCTAGCTAAAGTACAAACGCTTGCTTCATCGAGACTTCTTAATCGTGCGGTTTACAATTCTAGTACACAATTTTTTAGAAATACATGATTTGTGAACTATACGGATATAATACTAATTAAAAAGTATTCCTATTTGATTTTTGAAATATTTAAGATACAACGCAAAATTTTTTCTTGTAGGCCTATTTGGTACACTGTGAATATTCGCAAATGCAAAAATTCATAGTTTATCATGTGTTTGTAGATAATTGACGAGGGCATCTAATAACAAATATCTGGTAGGATTTACAATGAACTTACAAAATAATCAATCCAATATTAATTTTTTTTCTAATTTATAAAATTTTAATTAGTACCTACAAGAATCGTGAATTTTCGCATTTGCGAATATTCACGGTGTACCAAGCAGAGTCGTAGTGACAATTACAATAGTGCTCCTGTAATATAAACTATTATTTGATATAAATTCAACATAAAAGAACACATTCAAACTTTATATTATTAATTTTTACTCATTATTGTTTTTAAATACAATTTCTGTAATTGGTGATGCTATATTTTACCAAAGACCCTATATAATTTGTTACGGAAAGGCAATTTATGGTGGATAATAATATTTTGAAATGGATGCGAATCACAAGAATATATAAAGAGCCCGTTTGTCAAAATTTCTTTTAGAATTATTTCTAGTATTAGAAATAATTACACCAAAAGTAATTCTACAATAATTATTTTTTATAATTTTTTTTACAAACAATGATATAGAGAAACATTTATGATCAAAACCACCTGCAATCCGTAACCTGTAATCAACTAAAACTCTCATCTTCTCTTTGGCGAATTTTTTCAAACACTAATTACTTGCCCTCTTTTAGCTTGCTCTTGCAGTTGAAATCCATTAATGGTTGTACTACATACGTTGGAGAGATCTGAACAAATACCCTAGCTTATCAATGTCTTTGTTCACCCTAATTCCAGCTAAAAACAATGATATCAATAGTTCACAAATTAAAGATCTCCAGTAAATAATAGTGTTTAACTTCAGTAACACCATTAACGAAAGAACTTTTAGGGTTTCACTAGGTAGCTCTGTAAATTTACAGAGAAATTAACAATCTAAATAGATGAGAGAGATAGGAGAGAGAGGTTAGAGAGGAGAGAGGAGAGAGGCTAGATAGTGGAGAGAGACCATCACTTTGAAATGCAGTCGACAGAGTTGCAGAGTTAGGAAGGAGATGAAGTTTCTCATCTTCTTTTATTACTTTTTCTTTTCTATCTTGACCCAATCCCGATAGCCTCATAAACAATTCTTTGTTTATTTAAACAGGTTTTTGTTGTTTCTGTTTTTAATGAGAAATCTATTTCTCATTTTGGTAAAACGGATTCCACAATTTTTGCCAAACACTATTTTTTGAGCTCACAATTGATTATAAGGCTTAGAATTGATTATTAGCCTCATAATCAATTATTTTAACTTTTACCAAACGGGCTAAAAAAATAGTACCATCGTCAAATTAGCTTTTCTAAAAATTCTATAAAATATTAATGTAATTTTAGCAGTATCATTTTAGAGTTTAGGGTATACCATTATCCTTTTGTAATTCCACTATTGCACAAATATCGTATCATTTTGATACGATACACCGCCCAAAACCACAAATACAAATACAGCGAACGAGGCGTATGACGCGGACGCTCTGAAGTCACTCACGCTCAGTCACACAAGTGAGAGATATGTAGTTGGGTAGCAACACTAGTACGGCTCTCATTGGATAGGACCACACATTTGATGGATCACTAAATCAGCAGTGGCCCCCACAGATTAGTAAGTATTAGTATTGGCAGTTTGGTTAGCAAGCAACGCAACGAAGCATGTGATCATTAAATGTGAAGCGTTATCATACAGGATTCTGGACTGACGAATGAGAATGGAGAGAATAGTGTTTTCGGGCCCCACTACGATGGGCCAAATACTTCCCGTTCAGAATTGGTGTCAGAATAGAACTTTTGAGATGTCATGCCACGTGTCGCGCACATGTTGGTCTACTGATAGTATGATGTATTTGCATAACTTCCTGTTGGACTAGCACTGTTTTGAACTTTTGATTTAAGCAATTTTTGCATGAACATGGTATTTAGCCATCAGGTTGCAAGAGTTCTGGTGGTATTGTCATCTAATGGCCCAGGCTGATTTTTATTGGTGGTGGTAGGTCCACCAAATGTCCAATCCAAAGGTCTATTTTGATACACTCTTTGTATTTCAAAGTCAATATTGATTAGTGGCCTAGTGGGCATACTAGGCCACTAAAAAATTGGAATAGCCTCTAAAAAAACCTCGGTCAATACTAGGGGCTCTGATGGAATGACAAAGGTTGATTTTGATGAAGATATTTATTTCAATTTCATTAGACGCAATCATATATTTTCACATAAAATTAACTAATTCTAAAACTTTTAGCTCTATTAACTATGTTGTTATTATTATTGATATCAAACTAATTCTTGACGGGTTTTAAAATGGCTGATTTTCTGTCAATTTTTTAAAATAAGTTATAGTCTGTTTGGGCAAGAGATTTTATGGAGGGATTTTGTGGGGACCAGGGATTTGAGAAAAAATATAATATGATTTTTCCACCAAATCCCTTGTCCCAACAAAATCCCTCCTCTAAATCCTTTGTCTAAACAGACTATTAATTTTTTTTTTTTGTGACTCACAAAAACTCAATCTTACATGAACCAGAGTTTTTAGGCGCTCTTTTAACTTTGAGGGGTGCACAAAATTGAGTCGGTGGAAACAATTTATTTTTGAACCTCCTAGATTTCTGTGGTGGGGGTTGGTTAGGTACTTTGATACCTATGTATATATTTTTGTACATTCTTCTCTGTTAATATATTATGTTTGTTTTGCCAATAAAAAAAAATAATTGAGTTGAATCAACCGATTTAAATCGGATCGACTGGATTTATACCGATCTATTTAGTTGTTCGGATGAGATCGATTATTTTTTTTTTTGGAAACTGATTTAATTAGATCAGTTGATGGATTGACTTGCTCCACAACCGAGATAAATCGAACTGGCCGAAATATATAATTGTATATATATATATTTAATTAAAAACTTAAAATGATCCAAAACTAATAAAAAGTATTGTACAACAATAAACATGATGAAAACTAAAAAGCCTAAAAATTAAAAATATAACTGATAAAAAATTTCAAAGATATATAATTATTGGGGATAAAACACAAACCCATCTAAACCGACCTCAAATAGATGGTAAGTCGATCCAATCTAGAATCGAGATTAGATTGGATGACTACTCATCAAATCTGACTTATATATATCGGATTGGTTGCGGATGATCCAACATATCCGCACTCATTTTTTAAATTTAGTAAATAATTATTTTTTAACAATAGCATAAAAGTAAAAAAGAAAAGGGAATAAAAAAGACACAATATTGTTGATGGAAATCATATATTTATTGGATTTCTTAATCGCATTTCTGTTTCGTAGTGTGTTCTTTTTGTAAATTGTCTATAACTTGAATGGAGGGGATACGTACCTTTCGGCTTCTATTATTTCATATATAACTTTATTTTTGTCATTTTAAAGTCTATAATGATCAATGAGCAATGAGTCTAATGACTTTTGTGAGTTGTGACTATAGTTTTTTAATGGAGTTATTGTATAACAACGTTCCAAGAGAATCACCATAAAATAACGTAAAGAAAGCAGAGACACACATCAACTTACAAGCACTACATAATCAACCATTGATAACACAGAGTATTTGAACGCTCTTAAATTATGCTCACTACTCTACTATTTTCTAAATTTATTTGATGCAATTCAAATCTATACTATTAAAAACAACAAATTTTATCAAATAAATTATAACAAGCACTTTTGTATAGGACATATGTATTAATGTCATACACTTTATTATATTCATGATATTGTAAATCCCAAGAAGGAGTTTCTTCTCTTGTTTAAATAAAAAATAAAAAATAAAAAAAAATTAATAAATAAAGGAAGAGATCTTCCCTTAGACAATAACACATATTTATAAGTTATGAAAACTAGATACTTCACCATAAAAAGAGGATATTATCCGAAATTTTCAATAAATCACTTATTTTAATCTCTCCTGCATCACTTAGCTTAAAAAAAAGAACAAAAATTATGCCACGGTGGGTCTAAACTTACGTGCGGTTTTTGTTGTTTTTTTACTCGAAATGCATGGAATTGGTTGCTTTTGGATTCTGTTTGTTTCTCTTTTTTATAAACTATATTTTAATTAATTAGGGTTATGTTTTTTTTAATCTTCATCATCAATTAAGCCAAAGTGTTTGACAGACTGGATTCCTGTCATTACTCTACCAATCGCATATTTCGATTTATTAAACTAATTATGTGATTAGATTTTGATTACAATGTGGAGATCAGTTTCTTGAACGCACATATATTAAAAGAAGATCGTTAAATTAGATTAAGATGTATTGATATTATATATATGATATATAGATATAGTGTCGTCATATCTAATAATACTAGTAGTTGATTCGAATACTTATAACTGATTCAAGAAAAAAGTTATCGTTAAATCAGATCAATATGGTGTGGATTGTTGTGGACGTTAACTTTGAAAATATAATGATTAACATGTTGCGATCTTAATTAGGTTAAATGCTCAGACTTTACGCCAGGATTTGTTTTTTTTTTTTAAAAAAATAAAAATCTATTGGATTATTGGTAGATTGTTGATCTTATTATTCTCAGCCTATTGTGTATGCTGTATTTATGTGTAGGCTGAGTACTCCACCAGTTGGACGACCAAAATCATGTGGTGGGAATAAATCAAGCTTCGGAATGGACCACTTTGGGACCTTTGGGTGATGAAAGGGACACTCTTCATCACTGTTTTTTTTACACACAAAATGGCAAGGACCACTTGTGTTGAGAGTAGAGACGATCTAGTTGTCCATAAATATAATCTTTTGATCATCATTTTCATGTGTAGGAACTTTTGTTAAATCTTGAGTACCCTAATAAACCGACAACTTTTTCTTTACATGTTGCAGCAGATTCATTGGATATGCTGAATGATTTATTTTATTTTTTATGCTTAAATCTAAATTTATTATTTGGTCATCACGTGCATTACGCGTGTGTCTTCTTTGGAAAACTGCTTGGGTCTTCGGTTTAAGATTGCGGTTCCATTTCCAATGAAAGAAAAGAATATAAAAATTCAAATCGGAGTCAATATGTACATTTTTACATGATTTTTTTAGATTGGACTCTTGTACAATTATAAATACAAATAAGAGTCCAAAAGAGAAAACACATTTAATTTTTGGGTTAATTTAGTTTACCACCCCAGAATAATTGGCCAATCGGACTTACCCCCCTCAAAGATCAGATATTGAACTTACCCCCTCAAACTAACGGTTTCCATGATTCTGCCGTTAGAAGGCACACGTGCGTCTCGCACGCTCCATTTTTTAGGGGGGTAAGTCTGATTAGCCAATTATTCTGGGGGGGTAAACTAAATTATCCCAAAAAAAATGGTGCAGAGTAGAAATTAACCCTGAGAGAGATACCAAAATGGAGAGATGGGTGATGGTGGGGAGGAATCACCATTGTTTGTCGAACTTGGGCTTTTAGTGATGGAAATAGTTCAAATTCTCTTCAAATCTCACCTGGTGTCTTTGATGAGAGGGTCTTTCAAGTTCGTCCTTGTAAATTAGAATAATTGGTTAATATTTTTATCTTTTTTATATGGTCAATTATAGTGAAGTTCTCTTAAATTTTATATGGTCAATATCAAATCCCTAAACACCAACACCCATATCTCCATTTTGGTGTCTCTCTCAGGGTTAATTTCTACTCTACACCATTTTTTTGGGATAATTTAGTTTACCCCCCCAGAATAATTGGCTAATCGGACTTACCCCCCTAAAAAATGGAGCGTGCGAGACGCACGTGTGCCTTCTAACGGCAGAATCACAGAAACCGTTAGTTTGAGGGGGTAAGTTTAATATCTGATCTTTGAGGGGGGTAAGTCCGATTGGCCAATTATTCTGGGGGGGTAAACTAAATTAACCCTTAATTTTTTTTACCAACAACTATTATCCATCTATTATAATATATTATAGGAGAAGCTTTGTATTAATAAAACTCTATCTCTCTTAGATGTGAGTTAAAAAAACATACATTATAAAGATAAGGCCTAATCTATTATCTATTATTGGGTTAACAAAACCTTCTCTCTTAGGTGTGGGTCAAAAAAATCTACATTATAAACATATGACCCAGTCTAAAACAACTAAATTTTTTAATTATCTAATAAAAAATTCAATTTTTTTTTAAAAATAAGTCCCCGTGCCTTGTACCGGATATATGGGCTATTAATATACTATAGGAGAAGCATTGGATTAACAAAACCCTCTCTCTTAGGTGTGGGTTAAAAAAAACTTACATTATAAATATAAATTTAAATTCTAAAACAACTAAATTTTTTAATTATCTAATAAAAAATTAATTTTTTTTAAAACAAGTCACGTGCCTTGCACGGGATATGGAGGCTAGTATTACAATGACAAGGTAAACATACACCGGTGCTTACTAGCAATAGGTGTTTGAGAAACGCATAACCACCGCCAAGATCACAAAGGAATCGCCACGCCGGACAAAGAGAAACGAAACCATCAATATCCACGAGCATACGTATGAAGAGACGGCTCCAACATATTACATGGGAGAAACTTAATTAATGGTAAACCACACCCAAGAAGTTTCTATCCCAAGACCTCCCAGGTCATGGGAGGAGTGCACAACCACTCGGACAAAGGCCCATGTGCAGAAAAAAAGGGAAAGAAATCACCAACTTGCAAGCGCTTTCAGGATCAATCATGCATCGACAACAGAGAATACAACCTTGTAGCATTGTTGTAAATACGGTGTAAGAATAAGTAGAGTGTTATGTTACTAAGAAAAATGGGGTAGAAGTATAATTTGCCCCCTAAACAATAATTTCCTGGCTAGCTCTTGCCCCTGACTCTGAGTCTCTGACCTCTTTTGATGATCAATTAAGCATGCAAAGTTTTGTAAAAAATGTCTGCTATTTTACAAGAATGGGGTTGGGTTAAGTTCAGTTCAAGAACCTACTAACATAACTGCGAAGTGAAAACTCGATTTAAGACGTACTGTCCACGCTCCCCATGATGATGCAAACTGCTTAATTCTAGTTCTCCCACAAATTAAATTTAGTTTAGACTTCATACTAAAATTTATATAGTAACCAAAACTGTTGTAAAGTGGTGATGCTCCTGCTCTGAACCATGCTCCAGTATTTTAAAAAACACCTTGACTAAGGGTGTTCCAATGACCATTAATTACATGAGCCACTTGTTTTAAAAAACATAACACGCGCTGAGTTGGCAAATCCCCCAACAAACCCACTTTGACATTTCACACGCGCTATGCATGTGTGAGTTGACAAACAAGGCGTGTATGAGTTGAGAAACCCCCAGCTAATCTCCCACGCAAAAACCTTAAGTTTTATCTATTAACGCTGCACTTATACTTTTTTGACACTACTTTGTGGGACTCATATGAGATGGAAATCATCGTCACAAAAAATCAACCTTGAACCTTTTCCATGTGGACCCATATGCAAGTGTAAGCGGAATTTATAAATATAAATAAGACAGTTGGAAATTTGGTTGGTGTTTGAGAAAACTTACAGGTGGCGTACTCTAGAAGGGCCTAACACCTTCTATATATATATATATATATATATAGAACATGTTACATTTGATAGATCCAAAAGCCACACATGCTCCACGTCACCTAGAATAATACTACATGTACGTGAGGGGGTCTGTTGTGGGGGATCCAGTTCAATAATACTAGGTGTTAGGCTCCAAATAATACTACATGTACGTGAGGGGGTCTGTTGATCATAGCCCCACATCAGAAGATGAAAGTCTGACAATCCAATATATAAGATCTTAGACCTTTCCACTCATTGTCAATTGATTTTGAACTGGATCCCCCACAAAATTATAACCCTATTATAGTTCTTTCCTTGCAATTGGCTCCATCCACCTACCATTATTCAGTACAGTAACGCTACACAAATATTAACTCAGCATATAGGTCGCCTCTTCTATTCGAACCCTGGACCACCTCAAAAACAATTGCTGTTACAGAGCTGAACGAACAACAAGCCCAAAACTGACCTCATGATATTAGATCAAAACAGAGTCCAAACTCCTCATATTCCTTTTGTGGGGTTGCGTCTGCCAAAGGATAAACCCCTCTGTAGCATAATCTTCTTCCAAATAAGTTTTTTACCAAAGCCAACCACTTTTGAACATGAGGTCTAACCGCCTAACATGAGTTCAAAGTTTTTTTTTTTTTCTTTTGTAACCCACAAATTATTTCCCCTTCCTTTATCACCCTTTTGCATCTCCCTTTTATCTCCTAGGGATTATGTAATATCGCTCTATCTGCAAGAATGGATGACAACAGGCTTTCAAGATAAGTTCTCCCATGTGTAATACTGATAAATCATTAGGCATTGGATTGGGAGCATGACCTTTCAGCTTCTATATTCATACAAAAGTAAACAGATTTGAGTAGAATGTAACACAAAACTCATTGGTGACCAAAAAGATGTTAACATCTAGTGTTGGTAAAATTCACATAACAGATTCTCAGGCCAAAGAAAGAAAGAAACACGAAAAATACACCCCTTTCTCCAATCACCCATTTTGTTTTTCGGTGGGAGACTATATTGGGTTAGTTGTAATTGTTTGCTTCTTTTCTTGGGGGCCTGTATTTTCATGTTTCTTTGCTCCTCCTCTTTGATGGTCTCTCTCTTTTATTCTAGCCTTTTCCACTAATTAATCAATTATTCTACCCAATTCAAAAAAAAAAAAAACAGATAAACCCAACATCAAATTTAGAAGAATCAATGAAATCACAGCATCAGAACACAAATCAAATGATCATTCAATCTTTTGTACACTTAACAAAGTAGAAAAGCACAATTAGATTTGATCCTATATATCCAATATACTTAAAAACTCAATAACAAATCTTTGTTCATATACAACATTGATTCAAGTGTTATTATAAGGGACCTATAAATCAAAACCAGAACATATAAGATTTCCACAATAACTAATGTTAGAAAAGTTTGAAAGCAATTCCATTTAACAGAAAATTCAGGCAGGTAAGAACAGAATTCTTTGAGCTACATCAAGTATAATATTGACAACAAAAAAAGTAGTGAAATTACAAAATTTATGTTTACAGATGAATTTAATTGAGAAAATAAATCTGTCAAATTCAAAAGCTCTGGGATCTCTTAGTTACCTTCAATGCTCATCAACATAATGGAAAATCCCTCCTCCAAATTATTCCCTTCTCTGCTGCTCATATCCATGAACTGAAACCAGTACAATTGGAAAGAAAAATAAATTTGTCAAAAAATTGAGTAAGACATTTAACTTAATTGTTAGTTCGTTTCTTCTTCTGCAACTTTATCCTTCAATTCTGTTTCTCTCTCTATCTCTTTCACAACTTGTTCTTCTGCAGCTTTATCCTTCAATTCTGTTTGTTTCTCCATTTCTTTCACAACTTGTTCTTCTGCAGCTTTCTCTGCCCTAAGTATTGGCTCATAATAATCTGAGTGAGCATCCATACACTTCTTTAACAATGCCGTCACCTCGAAACACTTCTCAACAACATCTTCTTTGTTCTTTTCTGATTCTTCCATGCATTTTTCCCAAGCCGTGAAACTATCTTTACATCCACCGCCCTTCATGAACAAACAGAATCCACATTCTCCCTCTTCTTCTTCTTCTTCTCCTTCTTCTTCCTTATCTCCTTCTTCTCCATTGCTGGAGACATTTGCCTGATCTGAAACTTCTGGATTTTGATTTTCTAGGGTTTCTCTTTGTAGAGGAGGAATTGGGTCTGTTTGTTTTTGGTTTTCTAAGGTTTTGGTTTCATTGGGAGGTGAAGGGTTTAAGGTCAAAGGTGGTTCCTTTTCTTCGACTTTTGAGGTTTCATGGGTTTTAGAAGTAGAAGAACTCATGAATTTTTAGGTCTAGAGTAGGGTTTTTCAAATGCTTATCTGCTGTTAAACCCTAAAATCGTCTGAAAGTTCTCGTCTGAGATTAGAGAATGACACCCGATAAAATCCACAAGGTGCGTACTGCGTGGAGTGCACTCCAAGCTCGTGTTTTCATTAGGACCAGATATTTCCGCCCCTAACATTTCACCCCTTCCACCCTGACATTTTACAAAATGCATGTCGGTTCCGGCTATTCGACAGCACAGTCAAACAAATATCATTTTTAGAAATCAAATTCAAATTAGCTATTATTGCATCCTCTCATTACGCTTCTCCGTGTATGTAGTACATGGGAAAGTCATTAGAATCCCTTTGTCCACCCACCTTACAATCGGGTAGACATTACATTCCATCATTACTATGGAAGTTAGGTATAAAATTATGCAAGTTGAAAATACTCAATAAATTTTTTTCATTATTAAACCTCCTTTGAAATATACAATCTTGTTTTTAGACAGATTCTTTTCATGCAACCTACCCTGCATCATTGAAATGTTAATCTGATAAAATTGTTTACCACAACAGTTTTATCTAAGAATCCTTTAAACCATCAAATTTGGATCCATATCAACCCATGTTTTTGAAAATCTGATGAGTCGGTTGAAACTTGAAATTCCACAAAATCTAATTTCTATTAGACAAGTTAAGGTTAAGAGGGCGTTTTGCTTTTGAGAAGTAAAAAATAAAGAGAACTTTGTATTGTAAACTATTGACTTATAAGTCTAAAAAAAATGATGAGTTATTAGTTGTTACACGGTACTCGAGGAGAAGCAACTTCTAAGAAGTTGAAAAGTAAAAAAAAATTGCTCCAAAAAGAAGTAACGTTTTTGCTTCTAGAAGTCACTTTGAAAAAATATTACCATACGAACTTTTTTACTTTTTGACTTAAAACAACTTCTTAAATGGTTGCTAAACGCCCTCTTAAAATAATCTCTTGATCACTAGTACATAAATCAAACTTTTTTGGCGCCTGTTATTGAAATTTAACAACTGTCTCCAAGAAAACTGTAAACTAAAATGTGCAATTCTTGGAACTCTGAATCTTTGATCTTATAAAGTAAACAAGCATTCTGTTTAAGAGAAGCATCAGCAAATTATTTTCTACAACAAATTTCCTATACAGAATATGCTACATTAATCCCGCATCACAGTGACTAATAACTACACAGAATTCTCCCTCTTTTTTCCCTTTTTTTTTTGCTTTTTTTATTTTTTTATTTTTTTTATCACAAAATCTAAACAGAGTAACAGTAAACCTGACATCAATTTGAAGCTAGCAATATGCTGCCTTTATCCAGTAGTGAGCGGTTATTATCTGCAAAATGAAGAGATTTATGCGCATATTATTGTAATTGTTTAAATCAAATCAAAATCGTCAGCATCATCAGCAATCTGGAGTCATTCTAGTATCTTAATTGTAACAAAAGAAGAAGATGAATGTAAATCAAATCTAGGTTTACAAGAACCTTGGATTTTAAAGAGAACCAATGAGACTGTCTTTACCTCACCCAAAATTGTACCAAAATAAAGGAAGAGATGTCAACGTTTTTGTGTTATATTCAAGTAATAACCTACGAGGAATGCATGCCTATATACATACAATAAATTTACATTATGTATTTTCGTCCAAATTTGGTCTGAAGAATCATCTTTGTGCAAGCGTGTCCTAGTGTGAGTCCTAGATATGTCAAAGCCAGCAGTTATTTTGAATAACATAATGTGCTTGATAGTTTTATGAATGTGAAGTGACCGTTTACTACACAGTTGCATGCATTCTCTTATTACTTCATACTGCCAATAAACAACAGAAAAGCGAACGTATTGGATAACATGGAAAGAATATTACAAAGTCAGGAATGCAGTGAAATAATGAATGGAGAAACATACATGGGAATGAAGAACGAAGCAGTAGGCATTATTGGAATCTGATCTTTCGAGCTGTTCATATTTCATACTGCAACTGCTTCGGGTCTTTTGCTAGTCTTGATGCCTTTTATAGCTGCAAGGCAACAGATTCGTTAAATTATATTAGTTTCAAACCTTCAATAGCTATATGAATTTCTCTGTTGTATGAAACTATTAGCTGAGAAGAAAAAAAAAAAAATTAATATAGAACTTTTTTCTATTACTATTTTTGTTCGACAGAAGCAATGAAACCAGTTTGCTTCAGAGATTAAGTGAAACCACTTTACTTCCGCTTCGTTTTCCTTTTAACAAATGAAAATAGAATCCTGTTTATTTAATTAGATATAAACGAAAACCAAAACTCCTTTAGGAATAGTCAAAAAAGAACAAAGTTCATGCCTTCAGCGTAATCTTTAGCTCCAAAGACAGCTGAACCAGCAACCAGAGCATTGGCGCCAGCTTCAATAACCTGCCAGCAAAGATTGATGTTCCAAATGAGTTGTGATCATATCTGAAAGAGCATGACAATATGCTCATGTTGGTTTTATTATGTTTTATACATCTCACATGTTCGCAAATAAAGCAGTAGAAAGTTTGACAAACTTTCAGAGACAAACTTTCTTTTCCTTTATTTGTTGGTTTTATCGTTTTTTGTCCGTTCCCTTGTTGAATACCAATAAGCTGTACAAACAGGATGGTGCAATACAGTTGTCGGATAATGTCTCTCCCATAAGAACTGACATTGCTTGAAGAAACTGGGGCAACTTGATTTTCCAAAACTTAGGACATGCATCACAAATGCTTTAGAAAGTTTTTTCTCAGTGGATTTCATGTTCAGTAAATTTTCAAGTTGTCATTTCCAATCATCTCTCTTGACATTTCTTTAACATCTCCAGTTCCAGCATCGGTAAAAATTTCTAGAGGCTATCTAATTCCCATCTCGAAAATAAGCTGTGTTAGCCATATTAAGCGGCTCTACAATCCATTAATCACATTTTATCCCTTATTAAAAGGTTTTGCTTACATTGTTAAACTTAATAATAAGGGATTTAATCAACTGCAATTTTCAGGTTTCGTGTGGGCTCTAATCTTTGTAGATACAAGAGATGTAAAAATAGAGGAACAGAGCAACTCAGCTTTTTCCTTTTTACATTCTCTGGGTCTCACCATTTACAAGTGCTAGCTACCAAGACTTCTAATAAGCTGAAAATTATATTTTCATATGTATAGTAATGCAGATCCAATAACATCTGTAAAATAAAGAAAATTGACAGAACTTCGAACATTGCACCTTATATGCATTTTTAGGACCTACTCCACCGTCCACTTCGATCCATGGGTTCACTCCCTGCATAGCCATATCTTAGAAATGTGATGACCCAATCTTTAACTTTCTAAAACAAAAGATAAAAAAAAAAAAATAGAACAAAAAGAATAAGTCTTTCTCTCTAATTACCTTCTCAGCGCACAATCGTCTCAAGTCGGAGATTTTCTTCACTTGGCTTTCAATAAAGCTCTGTCCACCAAATCCAGGGTTCACTGACATAATCAAGACCAGATCAACCACTGTTCACAAGCAAAGAAGATAACAAGTCAGTTTCTTTTCTTTGGCTAAATCCTGTAACCAAGTTTTAACAAGATCGGACTTTTCTAGTTTTTCTTTTAATTGGTGGAGGAGCTGTTGTTTGGCCCCTTACATGACCTTAACTGAAAACAAGGAAATACAACCATATAGGACTTCCAAGAGTCACTCATACAAATTGCTATAGTTAAGTTCCATTATCAAGCAATTGGATTCATTAACATCATTTGCAAATAATAGTCGGATCTAAAAAAAAAAACTAAAAAAGTATCATGACCCTAATCCAGTGGTTACGTTTTCATAAACTCTAACAAAACTTGAGCACAACCTTACCTATATTACTAATCTCTCACACTCCATTGATGAACTCATTTTATGCTTTATTTGCTCTTTGTCAGAAGGAATTCTTGATCATTTATCCATAAAGTTCCTCCTCCTTTGAATCCAAATACAGGAATCACAAGTTACACACTCCTTCAAATTCTTGTTCTCATCCATCTATTCTCCACATTAGCATTTCATCGGTGATATACTTCACTTCGAATAAAATTGTAGGAAGTGTATTTCACCATTACAGTTATGGTTCCGCTCGGCCATTAATTATCTAGGTCCAAACCAGCAGTGCCAGATAGTGAGCATAATTTTAACCAGAAAATCCGTGAATATCAAATTGATAGAATAATAGAAGCCTTACCATCAAGAACGTATTCTATGGCACTCAATGGGGTACCAGGGTTCAGGACTACTCCAGCTTTTGCTCCAAGACTTTTAATCTGAATCATAGGAAAAAGATACAGGTGATCCTTCAAAGAATTTACAACAAGCAGAGGACATTTCCAAGTGAAAATCCTTTTTCATGCTGGTCAATCAATATCCACAGTTGTCTGCTGTGTCTTTTCTCACCAAATATCCCCCTGAAGCATCTTAAACATATTTTTTTTAGTTAACATGAAGATGTAAGTTAACTAAATCATACCATGTTAACAGTCCGATGCAAATGGATAGTGGCAGATTGCTCGCAGTGAACACTAACAATGTCTGCTCCAGCCTTGATAAAATCTGGCACCCGTTGCTCAGGTTCCACAATCATCTACAGGGTTTTGTCTACCGCATTAGTGAAAATTCTCATCTAATACAAAGCCCAGACAAAAACAGAGCATGTAACTGGAATGTAGTTTTAGAGCTCCATCATGCTCATATAGCGAAAAGAAGAAGAAAATACCAAATGTACGTCCAATGGTAGATCTGTCACTGGGCGCAAAGCATCAACCACAAGAGGTCCGATTGTAATATTCGGCACAAAACGGCCATCCATTACATCAACATGAATCCAATCACATCCAGCCAATTCAACTGCTTTTACCTAGAGAAAGTAAGAATTCGAATTGATCACCCATGACTAGTTGGTACTATTCTTCATCTTAAACCTTAATTATTTTAACAATCTAAATTATGTGATTTAACCGCATTCCAAAGAAATAAAGGGAAAACTGTCAGAAGATTGTGAATTAATAAGGCCATTGGCAAATGTTTTCATACTGTCTCTGCCCCCCAAAAAGTAATAACAATACTAAGAAGAAAGAAATAAATAAAAGAGAAAAAGGAAAAGACCATTCCTAAGAGTGATAACTTGCAAGACCACAAACATGAAATAAAAAAAATAGGACAAGACCTTAATCCACATAGAGAGTTCAGCAGTCAGATTACATGCCATGATTCTATATCATAAATATTTAGTGCTACTAAGGACACAGTTCGAAAGAAACCTGCTCGCCCAACTTCGCAAAATTAGCTGATAGAATAGATGGGGAAACAATAATGTCGCTCTTTGAGAACTTATCAACACGGGACATCGCCTTAACTGCAGTTCGCAACGTCCTCCTAGAATTTGGAAAATGAAAGATCATCAGAACTCAACTGCATAACTGAGAAATCCATAAAGTATGTTTAATGGACCCCGTAACAATTGATATCAAACCATGTAAATGTTCAAGCTGATCTTAAACCAATGATCATAAGTAGAAAACTAAACAAAATTCTTTGTGCTAGTGAGAGAATTCCTAAACTTCAATTAAAATTCAATGGAATAATACATCAACAAATAGTAATTTGGTTTGTATCCAGAAAGGAACTCTGCTAAATAGTTTGAAACTCAGTTTGACATATGTACAAACATAGAAGCTACAATTTAGAAGATCCAATTCATGGACACCCAAAAATGAATTCTTCACTTACAAACATGAATTTCCAATAACCACCAATTACTTTAAACTTCAAAAACCTAAAACTGGAAACAACAACCAATTTCTCATCATCTCTACACAGAGCACCTATACCTATTAAGATTAGGGTATGATATAGTTCCATAGATTACAGGAAATGTTAAAGACCCATTAAATTTTCCTTAAAAGGGGTTGATTATTTTCACCTAAATTCCAAAAGACGGAAAGAAAAAATTCAAAAAATTCACCTTGATGAGTTGAATGAACTGGGAGGAGAGAGAGATAATTTTTGAAGCTTAAGACCTCCAACACCACCACCACCAAACCCATTAATTTGGGTTTGAAGAGTAGTAGCTGTTGAACACAAAGAAGCTGTTGCAGACATTTTCTCTCACTAGAAGTTTTGGTCGTGTGGAGATCTTGTGTTTCTTTCTTCTTCTTTCTCTCCTCTTTGTCACCAACCTCTCAATTTTTTCTTCTTTGAATCAGACAAGAACATAGAACGAATCTAAGCGTGACACGTGTATCGGCCAACTTATCTTTGAACCCCATTTTGATGCAAAATCCAACATCAAAAGTTGATACACATTCTCCGGAATGCCACTCAAGTTTGAGCAGTCCAAAAAAAACACCAATCGGATGGTAAAGAAGGTGGTACAAAAATAAAGAGATCAGATAACTTCAAATAATATGCCACGTGGAATTATGGAGGTTTATACATCAAGACTTTGATATAGATCACTATATCTTAGTTTTTTCCTCCTTATCTTCAATGTTTGGCCATGAAAAATAAATTTAAATATCTTACAAAAAAATAAAAAAAATTTAATAGAATCTTAAAAACTGAAAACGGTTCCTTGGTTTTGTAACTTTCTTATTAAAAGCAATGGCTAAGGCAACATGGGTCCCACTATTCTTTTAATTTCATTTTCACCCCATTTGTAAGTAAAAAGAGTTTTCATGAGAATTTTTCCCTAATTACCTAACCACACCAAAGGTAAAAGAGAAAAAAAAAACTGTATGGGGATACCCTGAGTCAACTGATCAAAAGATGTAGGCCATGTTTGAAAGACAAAAATGAAATCGCATTTCTAAGAATGTGATTTTATTAAAATGTTTGGTTCGTCTGCTGAACTCGTAATTGCATTCCCCAAAAATGGGACTAGGACGAGAAATGGAGGAATAGCAAATTCAAGGGAGAAGGTGGGTTCGCGATTCCTACTTTCCCAGGAAACACATTTTCAAGAATGCAATACTATTATACCATGTTTGAATCGCGGAAATAAAATCATATTCTTGGATTTTATGTTTGGTTCAACCAGGAATAGGAATATGATTCTTGCCACATTCTTATTTCAGTGTTTGGTCCAAATATATATTATTAAAAACAAGCATGAAAATGAAAAATTAATTCATATTTTTCATAACAAGCATTGAAACAAAAAATCAATTCATATTTTTCATAACTTATATATATTGGCTTATTTACCATTTTAATCATGGAGTTAGATTGAAACTCATACTCATTGAATGTCTCAAATGGAATTCCGTCGATCTCATTCTTTTCTTCCTCTGTTCTTTTATTTATTTTTCTCTCTTCTAGAAAGAAGTCACGATTAGGAAAAAAAAAAAGAGGTTGAAGTGTCTAAACATGGTTTGGGATTGTATTTATAAATAGTGAAAATATGTAAGGGTTAGACTGTCATGTTTGGATCGCGGGAATGGAATCACATTCCTGGAATACTTTTTCTGGGAATGACATTCCCTTATTTTATGTTTGGTTCAACTAGGAATAGAAATATGATTCTTGCCACATTCCTATTCTAGTGTTTGGTTCATGCAGGAATAGGAATTCGAAAAAAGGCTAATTTTTCCCTTATACCCCTTCCAAATATATACTATTAAAAACAAGCATGGAAACAAAAAATTTATTCATATTTTTCATAACAAGCTTGGAAACAAAAAATTAATTCTTTATAAAAAAATAAAAAATAAAATATTAATTCATATTTTTCTTAACTCATATATACTTATTGGCTTATTGACCCTTTTAATCAAGTAGTTAGATTGAAACTCATACTCGTTGAATATCTCAAATGAAGATTCGTCGATCTTATTCTCTTATTCTTCTCTTCTTTTATTTATTTTTCTCTCTTTTAGAAAGAAGTCACGATTAGGGGAAAAAAAAAGAGGTTGAAGTGTCTAAACATAGTTTGGGATTGTATTTGTAATTAGGGAAAATATGTAAGGGTAAGATTGTCTTAAAAAATATCATAATTGAATCGAGGGGAATGTGAATGACAATCCACCTCCCCACGGGATTGCTATTCCCCCTAAATGGGAGAATCTCACATTCCCGGGAATGTGATTCCGCGAACTAAATACAAGCTTGGAATCACTCCATTCCTATAATCCAAACATGCTACTATGGTCATCCAAAACAAACTTCTTTGTGTAATAATATTTCAGTTTACAATGTTTTACATCAAAACAAACAGAGCCTTAGCCAGGGTTAGTTCTACCCCAAACCTTAGAAGGTTTATTGAAGTCAAACCTGCAAAAATTTGCACTTGCTATGGGAGGGAGAAGGTTTTATGAGATTCACAAAATCATGAATTTCCCAAGATGGGAAAATTTGATACAAGAAGAGATATACTTGAAGGAGTAAACAAAAATGACTAATTTCCGCAGTCTTCTCTAGTACTGTTTTTCTGAGCTAAATCGATAGGCAAAGCATTTCCCAATCGATCTTACCTCACCTAAGAAGAACAAGATGTTCATGGAAGATATACCAAGTCACAAATCTCTCTGTCGTCAACGATAGTTTAATTCTGGCTGCACAACAAACAGTTGAACTAGAACAACCTTCTACTATAATCTTGTTGATATCTGGGGGCACCCTTGGCAATTCTTCAAAGACGTTGATGGAGAGCGAGAGGTTCAGCTCTTATATTTGAATTCATATAATCGACTCTGTAACCAATTAACCATTACACTCTTTCAGATCATCTTGAAGATTAAAGCAAATATTTGCATGAAGGAAGTCCCCTCGACGAGCATAAGCTGTACATTTGGTCCATACTACTTGAAACTTGTGTGTTGCATTGTACGTTTTGATGGCTTCTTAGTATTCAACTGTTGATGTTTACTCGTCTTTGTCATCATCCTCATTGTAATAATTGAAAGGGAGTGGAACTGACTTGAATGCGCGGAACTTCCCTACATTGTTCAAGTGCTCATTCTCCAACCTGATTAATCAACAATCCAGTTCCCGTTGGTGGAAGTAGTAATAACAGAAACAAGAGATCAGTGTGCAAAGAGTAATGCTACACGGACAACGTTATCCGACCATTACGTGGAAGCTGATGTATAAATGTCATTTCAACATGGCCAGTTGGGAACATCAATTCATAATTGAAAAAGAAAAGGACTACAACAGACCACGATAGCTAAAAAGGCATAAAAACATCAGCTGCCACGTCATGGTCAACTAATGTGGATTGTGGTCTATATAGCATTACCTGCAGGGAAATAGGAACATACCGGAAGAAACTCCACATTCCACGGCGAAGGATTTCTAGGCATGCTACTATTGTTGTTAAAGCTGTTTGATGCAAGAATGACACATGAAAGTTCAAAACTGATTGCAGCCAAGCAAGTCTCAGTATGATATTAAGCACCTGTATTTTCCAAAAAAAAAAAAATTCTGAAAACTTGAGAATCATGGATCCAAAAAAAAGAAAGGAAGCAATTTCATAACTCAATGATCAGATTTTCCTTGTTATTACCATGGCTGCGAAGTAGACGCTAGTGTGTGAGATGACCAGTTTGTCTCTCAACCAAGGATTCTTTGAATGCCGCTGCAAAAGCCCCCAGTCCTTGACAATGTCCCAGTAAGTACTCATGATTGCTGCAATGGCTGAGCTAACTGCAGCCAGCACTCTCCAACTCATTCCCTTCTTTAGATCGTAAGCTGTCCTCGTTACAACTGCAATTATCGTCAGGAGGTATTTTAAACCGTTGTATGCCTGCGTCACATCTTTCTCTTCGAACAAGCGTCTGATGCACTACACCAGCAGCACATACTATTAGGGGAGAAAGTTGGACGGGTTGGACTGGACCAACCCGTGACAAACAAACATGTATTTGGTTTTACTATGACATAATAGTGTTTTTTTATATATGCTTAAGTGTTAATGGAAAAGTTGTCCTATATCCATAAATAAGAAGAACGAAAAAGTCATACATATATTGACATACAGTAGACTACTATAATAAAGAAAATATCAACCCATAGCCCGCTTGGGTTGGGTTGGGTTGGGTTAGGTTAGGTAGAGGTTTATGAACCTTGGGTAGGCTCAGTTAGATCACCAACCCAACTCGACCGGCAAAATTTCAGCCTATACATACTACAATGCACGGCAGCACAACAATAGGTGGAAAACATACGAAAGAAAATGAGATTATATATGGTGATACCTGGAGCAAGCGAGACCAGTATGGGAGAACTGCTACGATGAAATAAAAAGAGTTATAGATAGTGCTACTGCGGCAACTGTTCTCTCTCTTGGTGAAGTCTCCCCAACCGTAGTAGCAAATATAGAACTCGAGACTCCTAATGGCCTGGACCTGAAACATAATAACAGTAAACCCTAGTTATAACCTGGAAGGAATCAGTGATTTTATTTGCAATCAATCAATTACAATGAGCACAATACAATACCTGGCTAGTTAGTTGGTCTGCCAAGAAAAAATCAATGAGTGTAACCTGCGAATGACGACAGTTGACATTTAAAACAATCTCAGCCATATCTTCAGTGTGTAAATTTATTTTCGGTGGATTACCTTGTAGAAAGGAGCACAAATACAGCGAAATAGAGATTTGATAAGGAACAACCGACTTGAACGATATATGATGTTGAAGGGGCAAAAGGTTATAGCAATTACAAGCTGCACATAGAAAGATGACTAGTTAAGACATATTCGGGGGAATTAAAAAAGACAAAGTGTGCAACGTAGCACTGATCAGCTCATGAGACAGATATTAGTGACCAACAAAAAATGCTTCCTCTATCTGCGTACTTGGAGAACCACTCTTTTACTAGTTAAGAATCTCACAGTGACTAAGCCCAAAGGAATCAATTCGGTGAATGTCTGGCAGCTTTGAGTTCTTGGATCCATCTCGATGTCCAGGTTTGCGAGGACACCAGCTAGTGAAAGTAATGCCAAACCAGCACTGAGGAGGAAGACTTCTCGGTAGCCCAACTCAGTCCCTTGCTTGAAACCAAATATAAATGGATAATTGACTCGATAGCGCTTCCAGAAGAAGATGTCCACGGCGTACATGAGCATATGTAGGATAATATATGCAAATAAACTGGGATGAAGTAGCATGAAACATTTTATTAAACAAGAAATCAAACTGATTAAAACATTAATCAAGGAAACAGAACAGACTGGATAGGAAGCTTCAAAGAATTGGCTGGCAAAAAGAAAAGTAGCTTCAGGGATGTCCTTGCTTGCCTGTAAAGTGGAAATATATTTTCCATGTACTGAATGCTTCCCTCCTTATTCATGAGCTTTCTAGCATTTATAATCAAAATAAGAGCCACTATAAGAGCGGTTGTGCAACCAGAAAAGTAGCCTGCCAAAAATGGATTAAAGAACATCAATTAATTAAAGCCAAAGAAACAAGACCACACTAGGTTCTATAGTGTCTGCACTAACTTGTTCAGAAACAGGCAATGGCTTCAATTACCTAGAAAGAATGTTGTTTTATGCTTTCCTTTTTTCGCTTTTGGCCTCAAGGACTTCATGCCTTTTCTGCGGTTTGAGTTAGAGAAGTGCTTGATGAAGGTGGCCTCCACTCTCTCCAAGAGCGTGGTAACCTATGAAGGCGCAGCAGCATAAATGAAAGTACATATCATTTGGATAAAACTTAGATAAACAGTAGAATCCATCAGCTCCGAAGTAACCGCAAGAAAACAGTGTGTTCCAACTAATGAACAAAAAATTACAGAGATCGTTATGCATTCTTAATATGTTGAAATTACAAAAATTAAAAGTATGTTTCCAGATAAAATAGAAAAAGGTTAAATTTCTGGTATGTCTAAAAGCAGGGGAAAGGATCTCAATTTGGCCTTGTGGGATGCAAGATTTCATTATCGTTGAATAATAAATACATTTGAACCAACCTCATCAGAGCTGCCAAGGTAAGAGTTGTCGACTGCTTTTAGGTAGGATCTAGATGCAACCCCTTGAGGTAATCTACATTAATGGGAAAAGTGAAACAAATAAAAATTTAATCTCCATCATATCTAATGGTAAGAAATTCTTAACAGATATTGGAAGTAAAACACAAGTTTTTAAGCTTAACCATACAATGGAAATCCTTGTCTCAATTTACTGTAAGTTATGTAGCTCAATGGAGGGAAAAAAACATTTGGATCTACAAGAGGATGTCTGACCTTGTCATATTTCTTCATGACCTTCGAGAGCGCCAAAAGATTCATATAGCTGGCACATCAGTTAGCAAAAACAGTTAATTTCATATAAGAAAGTTATATTTCAAAAGAAAGTCCTGGTTACTGCTTCTTACCTATATCGTTTTAGAAGGAGAAGCTTCGAATGGAATTCAATAAACACCTGCTTTAATTGCTCTTCTACTTTCTTCAATTCCTTTTTATTAAATTTCAATTTCTCAGATTTGGAATCCTTGAGAACAGCTTTTATAGTTGACGTTGGAGTTTCAAGAGTGTTGTTGATCTTCACATATTCAAGAATTTCTAATGGAGCCGGTCTATAGGTGTACGGGTTCTTTTCGCTAACATTACTGTTACCAACATCCACAGACTCATTAGATTCCTCCAGCTCTTCTTCGTTGCTTAACTCCATTTCTGGTATCACAACCATATGCTCCCACTCTGCACATTTGGCATGACTCAATGGAATTCAAGAAAATACAATAATCTTTTCAATTGAATAACAAGGTAATTATGATTTTCTCTTATTACAACCACCATCAACAAGTTGATAAAACTGCACTACAAACTAATAAAGATTGTTCAGGGTTTCTCTCTTTATCTGAATGTTAGTGTGTTTAGCTCATTTGAGGTAACATTTTGAATTTTGTTAAAAAAGCATTCTAATTTATATAGTGGTGAAGTGTTATAATTCTACTTTTACTACTTTTTCCTAAATGTCATTTCCCAATCTTATTTCAATCTTCCCTGTTTATGAAACTCCACAATTTCTCTATATTCATTCCATAAGATCTTTTGGGTCACAAAATAAAAAACTTAGCTTCCACATTAGTGTACGAGTTCGATTTTACTGCAAGAAAAGAAAGACTGTCGATCAATCACCTTTTGCCACGTGACGTATTTAATGGCAAAAGCTGAGTGATGAACCCATACATTTAACCCATGTAGAGTTTCA
This sequence comes from Macleaya cordata, assembly GCA_002174775.1. Lineage (NCBI taxonomy): Eukaryota > Viridiplantae > Streptophyta > Magnoliopsida > Ranunculales > Papaveraceae > Macleaya > Macleaya cordata. The sequence goes on along the minus strand of MVGT01001412.1, from coordinate 324,422 downwards.
GAAACATAAAATGCACCACGTGACAAAAGATCATAGATTCCTTAGATCCACAACTTTGCTTTATTGCAGAAAATTGTACTCTTTATAATGAGGAACCTACTGTGAAACACTTACTCGACATTCTTGGGCTGCTTGGGGTAGAGACAGTTGAAGTGGCCAAGCTAGCAACATCAGCCGCAAGATCTCTAACCGCACCAGAGCCATCAAAATTTGGATTTTCCACCTTGATCCGTAATGCAATCAAAGCGTCCATTTGTTTATTCAGCGAAACCGCTTCATTCATAACCTCCTTCACCTTGTCCTTGTAAAACTTATGAACCTTGTTGAACTCATAGTCGAGTGTCCTGAAGAATGTGATTTCGTACTCACTTAATTCTTCAGATGGCATAAGAAATTTGGTCTCGTAATTTACATTAGAGTCCTCTCCATTCACTGCATTTACCACTATAAATTGGTCTTCAATATCTCCCTTGGGATTCTTGAAATCACTATATCGTTGGTTTAGTCCACTGAAAGCCCTGTACAATGTCATATCACGCTTCAATGCTTTTGGGGTTGTTTCCTGGTCCTTCTGCTTAAACTTCAGGATGTCCTTCAACAATGTCTTGAGATCATTATAATCAATGTAGGCTTCCTTCCACTCAGGCAACATTTGTAACACAAACTCCTTTCCGAACTTCATCTTGCCGTCTATAACACCACCTTTTGATTAAGTCCTGATTTGTAACTAAACCTGAACAGCTAGGAGAAGAATATATTCATGGAGAGAGGGTTTGAGAGAGAGAGAGAGAGAGAGAGAGAGAGAGAGAGAGAGAGAGAGAGG